>JASANC010002407.1:0-55356 GCA_030248135.1 Theristus sp. LFF4_11 | reverse complement strand
TGAGGGCTGTGCACCACTTTGAGGGCTGAGCACCACTTTGAGGCTGTGCACCACTTTGAGGGCTGTGCACCACTTTGAGGGCTGTGCACCACTTTGAGGGGCTGTGCACCACTTTGAGGGGCTGTGCACCACTTTGGGGGGCTGTGCACCTCTCTTGAGGGCTGTGCACCACTTTGGGGGCTGTGCACCACTCTTGAGGGGCTGTGCACCACTTTTTGAGGGCTGTGCACCACTTTGAGGGCTGTGCACCACTTTGAGGGCTGTGCAACATGTTGGGGGCTGTGCACCACTTTGAGGGCTGTGCACCACTTTGAGGGCTGTGCACCACTTTGAGGGCTGTGCACCACTTTGAGGGCTGTGCACCACTTTGAGGGCTGTGCACCACTTTGAGGGCTGTGCACCACTTTGAGGGCTGTGCACCACTTTGAGGGCTGTGCACCACTTTGAGGGCTGTGCACCACTTTGAGGGCTGTGCACCACTTTGAGGGCTGTGCACCACTTTGAGGACTATGCACCATTTGCAAGCAACGTGCAAGCAAATTGCATCCTAGAATGTTCAGTCAAAATGCAGAAATCGTACAAAATTGTTCATAAAAACTGTATTTTGCGATGCAGCTTTCAAAGTTTTTCTTCACTTCGAAAGTCCCTTTCACAATTTTTCAATAAATATGCGCCTAAGATCAGAAAACTTTTGGTGTGAAACCATAAAAACAGTACAAAAAAGCATTCTGAATGAATTTGGCCCTTTTTGCAGTTTGCAAGGCAGCCGGTGTAATGAAGCAAAGCTAGCAAAGCTTGTTCTTGCGGGCTGCACACCGGTTTTAAGGGCTGCGCAAATCAGTACCCCACACCGTCGCACGGGCACAGTTCACATAAATTTCACATAAATTTCTTGCACTACTTTTCTGCTTTGTTGAGTATTCGTATTCTCACTGTCACACTTATTTTGAGACTAATTACGCTATACAATACTGTTCAGAATCTGTCAGAAAAGTACTAAATGATTTAACAAAAAATTCTTGCAACATTTGTGAAAGATTGTCACTGACAGCAACAATCAGCGATTTTGCACACACAAATTTGATGTCCGGACATCAAATGCCGCAGCGGCTGACGCAGCTTCATTTCATCATTCATGATAGTGCACTTCAGCGCGTCAGCGCGCTTCAGCGCGCGCGTTCGTGAATGGGCAAAAAACCTAAAAAGCCGCAGCGGCTGACGCAGCTTCATTTCTTCATTCACGATGAAGCTGGTCAGCGCGCTTCAGCGCGCTTCAGCGCGCGCGTCCGTGAATGCGCATGTGCTCCAAAACTGAAGCGCGCTGACGCACGCTGAAGCGCGCTGTTTTTTTGCTTCGTGAATGTGTAGCAAAGTGAAGCGCGTCAGCGCGCTTCAGCGCGCTTCAACCTCCATGAATGGCGCTTAAGTGTCTTGGGGGGGGCGACCGGGTCGACAGGGGTTGCCGACTTAGCTACAGCAAACAGGAATTTTTGAACACAGTCAAATTTTGGTAATTTTCTAAAGAGGAACAACTAAGAACGGTTCAATATTCAAGTACACGTCGAAAATTGTCCTGTTTTACTGTTGAAAATGCAACTTTCCCTCTATGAAATGGACATAATTTCAATAAAACACGATTTTCGCTCTTATAGTTTTCCGGATCGTTCTGAAAATAGTCTAGATGAACTCAGCTCGACGAGACGCTTCGAACAAACCTAACTTGTAAAAAAAATTTAAAAAAAAAAATTTTTTTAATTTAAAAAAAATCCGGATTTTTTTTCCCCTAACCCTACATGGGGGTCCCATGGGGGGGTGCATTTTTTCAAAATTTTCTGTGGGGGGTCCACCTAAAGATGTCAAGAAAAAAAAATTTTCTATTTTTTTCTTTAAAAAAAAAATTTTAAATTTTTTTTAAAAAATGAAAGTTGTTCAGAATTTTTCAGGGAGTCCGAATATCACCATCTGAGGAGCCACCGACTTACCATATGACCCCCACTCATATGGGAGGAGGGTGAAAATTTCAGACTTGGTTTCGGCGACCCCATTTTCCCACCGACGACATCACGTCTCGTGTTTTGCCTCTCAATTCACCTCAAATAACACGGAAACAAGTTCAACAACAAACCGGTGTGATCATGCTGACGACACGAGGCGAAACAGCAACGAGCAATCAACGAAGTTACGCTTGCAGTCAGTACCGTGGGCGAGGGGGGGGGTGGGGGGGGTACACCCCCCAGAGCACCAGAGACCGTCGGGTGGGGCGGGGGGGTGGGGGGGGGGCACCGTGCCACCTCCCCTAAAACCGGGCACCCCCCCCCATCGGACCCCCCCCCCCCTCGAAAATTTGGTCGACACCCCCCCCCACACCCCCCATGAAATTTTGTCTGGCGGAGACCCCCCCCCCAAAATTTTCCGTACACCCTAAATTTTTTTTCGAAAATCATGATTTTTTGTCTATAAAGTCCATAATATAAGCTGAATATATGATAACTTGACCATCTTCATTGTAATTTCAACGATTTTGCAGCAAAATTTAGCGTTTTTCCTTCAAAATTTAAGCGAAAAATTATCATGGGGGTGGGGGGGTGGACGTGGGCCCCCCCCCCCCACAGAAAATTTTGAAAAAAAAATGCACCCACCCATGGGACCCCCATGGGGGGGTCCCACGTTACCATAGGTTGGACCCCCCCCCTCACTTTTTGGTCGGCACCCCCCCCACGGCACCATACCCCCCCTTCGAAAATTGTTTTGGGCCCACGGTACTGCTTCGAACTCCCTGGTTGATTTAGCACAACTTTTTGATTTTTGGAAATAAAAAAATTTTTTTTAACAAAAATGACGATTTTTGTTTTTTTTAACAACCCTACCCCCACCCCACGGTCTCTGGGGCCGTGGGGAAGGTGCACCCCCACCCCCCCCCCCCCGCCCACGGTACTGGGTGTCAGTCATAGTTGTTTCTAACCCCTAAAAAAATTTCGAATCTATCTCTATCAGACAGGTTTTTTCGGCTCAGCTATTATCTATCTAAAATAACTTAATCTACCGAAAACATAAAATGTGCCCATTTTTGACCAAAATTGACCATTTTTGCTCGTAATTCTTGAAATTTTTGCTAATTTTAGGTAAAATAAACGTTTATACTTGATTTTTAGTGTATTTTTAGCATTATTTTGCTGTTTTTATAGCTTTTTAACGTTTTAGCTATCCATCTATCAAATTTCAAAATTTTGACCGCCCCCCCCCTAAAGTCACATGCCCCCCCCCCCGCGGCGGCTGCCCTTCTTTTCTAAAATCCGCTTCAGGTAAAATACGCGCGTTGTCGGACATTGCTAATACGGACTTGATTCAAATCTTAATCCTAAAGCCTAATCCTAAGCCAAACTTATTCCTAACCTAATCCTAACCTAAGCCAAGCCTTTTCAAGAAGGTAGATGTCAGAACAACCGCGTTTTGAACAAGTTTTTGTTGGGGCCGGAGCATGTGCACGCGCGCTAATGGATCATGAGCATGAGCATGCCGATGCCACGTGCGCGTGCGTTTTAAAAAAGAAGCGCCAGGCCCCGCGGCCCCCCAAAATTTTCCAGCTATCTATCTATTTGAAAAATTTGCTCCAGCTATTATCTTTTTTATTAAACGTGTCCCAATATGCGTTTGCAAGCACAGATAGAGAAAATGTTTCATGGCTTTGCGGCAATTTGAAATCAGCAAACCTTAACGTATTCTGACGGCAGATTTGTGCAAGAAATTGAGAAAAAACTAATCAGAATCTTTTCTCACCAAATAAATTTATTTTATTTCGGATTCGAACTACGTCTAGGCGCGAAACAGCTTTTCAGCTGTGCGGCTTTTCCACACATCATTCAACATTACTCCGCCTGCTTCGCACGGGAAGATAATATCTATATCGCCCCCCCCCCCTAGGGTTAGGGGCTTTGAAAAAAAAATTTTTTTTTTTATTTTTTTTTTCGTTTTTTTTTTAAAAATTTGGATTTTTTTTTCAAACTTAAAAAAAAAATTTGAAAATTTTTTCTTCTACTTTGCTCTGAAAATTCGATTTATGGCATAATTTTTTGAAAGTTCAAACCAAATTTTCTTCCCAACTTCTTTGTGTGCTTAGGTAAATGTCATTATTTGGTCATTTTGACCGACGTACTCCATGTTTTTCGATTTGGATGACTTCTAGAGTCAATTTTTAGCGTTGAAATGACTTAACTGAATTGAAATATCGTTTCAGAAATCGTTTTCTTGCAACTTAGAACATGTTTTTCAGTCGGTAGGCCATGAGATGAACATGATATCTTGTTGATTGGCGTATGTTATAGGTCTACAATGGAGTTGTGCGATATATTGTTAAACAATTTGAGCGGAGATGTTGGTTAATACCACATCACACGACCGTTTTTCAGATACCCGATAACATGGCCACATGTTAAAACTTGCGTGCTGAGCTAAACTAACGTGTTAAACTTGCGTCTGTCAGTTGCCCGCAACGTGATCGCGAAATCATGGTACGTGTTTTCGATACGATGATTTGAAGAGTGGGCTCTCGCCATGTGGCAGATAGCATAGCTGGTTGAACCTGAAAGTAAGTGTCTTGGGGGGGGGGGGGGACCGGGTCGACAGGGGTTGCCGACTTAGCTACAGCAAACAGGAATTTTTGAACACAGTCAAATTTTGGTAATTTTCTAAAGAGGAACCACTAAGAACGGTTCAATATTCAAGTACACGTGAAAAATTGCCCTGTTTTACTGTTGAAAATGCAACTTTCCCTCTATGAAATGGACATAATTTCAATAAAACACGATTTTCGCTCTTATAGTTTCCCGGATCGTTCTGAAAATAGTCTAGATGAACTCAGCTCGACGAGACGCTTCGAACGAACCTAACTTGTAAAAAAAAATTTTTTTTTAAAAAAAAAAAAATTTTTTTTTAATTAAAAAAAAAATCCGGATTTTTTTTTTTTTCCCTAACCCTACCCCCCCCCCAACCCCTCGGCCCTGGAACAACTATGGCTCAGTGGTGTAGAACTTTTTGAACTTTTGGGTCTCCGAATTTCTTGCTGTTCATACAGTTTTATCGGAGTTTCCTGCTTTTTCGCGAAATAAAATGGATGTATGGATGGATGAACTATTGGACATATGGGCGGTGGGCACGGCACTATTGTAAAAAAAATTTTGGTTTTTTTTATTTTTTGCTACAAAATCTTTTAAATTACCGGAATCGGTAAGGGGCGTGCTTCGAATATAAAAAATTGTAATATTTTCAGATGCTTGTTTAAAAAAAACTATCAGCGTTAAAAAATCGTAAATTTTTGTTAACGATTTGCATCGTGCAACTGAGATTCACAGAATTCGCTTTGACGACACAAGATGGATAAAAATCATGCTTTAAAGTTAATAAACAATGTCAAGAAACAATTGATCACGGTTTCACGTCTGTTTAAACTTGAATGTAAACAATCTCTGCAATCAATACAAAAGCAACACCAATTCCACAACATTAATTTGAGTTGGATGAGAAACAGCACAGGTGAGGGAAGCTGTTTTATCCCAAATCAATTTTCCATTTCAATCAACGCAGTTTTCAAAATAAAAAATGATTTTTTAAGTCACCGTCACTTTCTGACAGAAAAATGGTGGCCGGTTTTTAAAGTGTCTGCAGCGTGGGAACTTGTTGGCCCACCAGCTGTTGAACCAGATCGTTGTTTGGGCTTTTTCTTTGCTGGGGGCGGTGGCGGCGCTATAATTTTTCCACTTTCGAACATTTTCTTCAGGTTGCTCACACCGCGTGGTTTTTCTGCATGCATTCCATCGACCGGATCCCAAGCCAGGTCCTGAAAACATACAAATATGAATTTTAAAAACAACTTCATCAACAGTTAGCCCATGAGTTTTGTCTCTTCAAAAAGCAGTTCCAAGCGTACTTCTTCCTCGGAATCTTCTTCTGAAGCGGCAGGCTCTTCTTCAACAGGCGGAACGCTGTGCTCTCGACTTTCGCTGCTTCGTGACGCAGGAATGCTGCTTTCCGGCGTCAGGCTGCCGGCCTTCTTAAACGGAGCTGGTGGAGACGGCTGCAGAAAACAACAACCACTTTTTGAAGCATGTCTTCATTTGCTCCAATGGTTCATTCATGTCGGTCGCATTGTTTGAAGCAGTTATTTCTCAAATACAAAATCAGCAACCGAGAAATGAATACAAATGTACCTCTGCAAAACTTTTTGTTCTTGTTGGCCCCGGCGCTTTTGGCGGAAATAGGAATGACTGAGCACCATAGGATGCTGACGGTATGGGACCGGTATGGAACGTTTGAGCGTGATTGTCAGTTGACGCAACAATTGGTCGAAAATCGCCGCTGTGAGATGTTTGAGCGTCGCAGTCTGTGCAGCTCGGCACCGCAGGGATGTCACCGGTGTGTGCAACCTGAAGAAAATGTTCGAAAGTGGAAAAATTATAGCGCCGCCACCGCCCCCAGCAAAGAAAAAGCCCAAACAACGATCTGGTTCAACAGCTGGTGGGCCAACAAGTTCCCACGCTGCAGACACTTTAAAAACCGGCCACCATTTTTCTGTCAGAAAGTGACGGGTGACTTAAAAAAATCATTTTTTTTTTTGAAAACTGCGTTGATTGAAATGGAAAATTGATTTGGGATAAAACAGCTTCCCTCACCTGTGCTGTTTCTCATCCAACTCAAATTAATGTTGTGGAATTGGTGTTGCTTTTGTAGTGATTGCAGAGATTGTTTACATTCAAGTTTAAACAGACGTGAAACTGTGATCAATTGTTTCTTGACATTGTTTATTAACTTCAAAGCATGATTTTTGTCCATCTTGTGTCGTCAAAGCGAATTCTGTGAATCTCAGTTGCACGATGCAAATCGTTAACAAAAATTTACGATTTTTTAACGCTGATAGTTTTTTAAACAAGCATCTGAAAATATTACAATTTTTTATATTCGAAGCTCTTTGCCCCTTACCGATTCCGGTAATTTAAAAGATTTTGTAGCAAAAAATAAAAAAAACCAAAATTTTTTTTTTACAATAGTGCCGTGCCCACCGCCCATATGTCCAATAGTTCATCCATCCATACATCCATTTTATTTCGCGAAAAAGCAGGAAACTCCGATAAAACTGTATGAACAGCAAGAAATTCGGAGACCCAAAAGTTCAAAAAGTTCTACACCACTGAGCCATAGATGTTCCAGGGCCGAGGGGTTGGGGGGGGGGGGAGGGTTAGGGGAAAAAAAAAATCCGGATTTTTTTTTTTAATTAAAAAAAAAATTTTTTTTTTTAAAAAAAAATTTTTTTTTTACAAGTTAGGTTCGTTCGAAGCGTCTCGTCGAGCTGAGTTCATCTAGACTATTTTCAGAACGATCCGGGAAACTATAAGAGCGAAAATCGTGTTTTATTGAAATTATGTCCATTTCATAGAGGGAAAGTTGCATTTTCAACAGTAAAACAGGGCAATTTTTCACGTGTACTTGAATATTGAACCGTTCTTAGTGGTTCCTCTTTAGAAAATTACCAAAATTTGACTGTGTTCAAAAATTCCTGTTTGCTGTAGCTAAGTCGGCAACCCCTGTCGACCCGGCCGCCCCCCCCCCCCCCCCCCCCAAGACACTTACTTTCAGGTTCAACCAGCTATGCTATCTGCCACATGGCGAGAGCCCACTCTTCAAATCATCGTATCGAAAACACGTACCATGATTTCGCGATCACGTTGCGGGCAACTGACAGACGCAAGTTTAACACGTTAGTTTAGCTCAGCACGCAAGTTTTAACATGTGGCCATGTTATCGGGTATCTGAAAAACGGTCGTGTGATGTGGTATTAACCAACATCTCCGCTCAAATTGTTTAACAATATATCGCACAACTCCATTGTAGACCTATAACATACGCCAATCAACAAGATATCATGTTCATCTCATGGCCTACCGACTGAAAAACATGTTCTAAGTTGCAAGAAAACGATTTCTGAAACGATATTTCAATTCAGTTAAGTCATTTCAACGCTAAAAATTGACTCTAGAAGTCATCCAAATCGAAAAACATGGAGTACGTCGGTCAAAATGACCAAATAATGACATTTACCTAAGCACACAAAGAAGTTGGGAAGAAAATTTGGTTTGAACTTTCAAAAAATTATGCCATAAATCGAATTTTCAGAGCAAAGTAGAAGAAAAAATTTTCAAATTTTTTTTTTAAGTTTGAAAAAAAAAATCCAAATTTTTTTTTTAAAAAAAAACGAAAAAAAAAATAAAAAAAAAAATTTTTTTTTCAAAGCCCCTAACCCTAGGGGGGGGGGCGATATAGATATTATCTTCCCGTGCGAAGCAGGCGGAGTAATGTTGAATGATGTGTGGAAAAGCCGCACAGCTGAAAAGCTGTTTCGCGCCTAGACGTAGTTCGAATCCGAAATAAAATAAATTTATTTGGTGAGAAAAGATTCTGATTAGTTTTTTCTCAATTTCTTGCACAAATCTGCCGTCAGAATACGTTAAGGTTTGCTGATTTCAAATTGCCGCAAAGCCATGAAACATTTTCTCTATCTGTGCTTGCAAACGCATATTGGGACACGTTTAATAAAAAAGATAATAGCTGGAGCAAATTTTTCAAATAGATAGATAGCTGGAAAATTTTGGGGGCCGCGGGGCCTGGCGCTTCTTTTTTATAAAACGCACGCGCACGTGGCATCGGCATGCTCATGCTCATGATCCATTAGCGCGCGTGCACATCTCCGGCCCCAACAAAAACTTGTTCAAAACGCGGTTGTTCTGACATCTACCTTCTTGAAAAGGCTTGGCTTAGGTTAGGATTAGGTTAGGAATAAGTTTGGCTTAGGATTAGGCTTTAGGATTAAGATTTGAATCAAGTCCGTATTAGCAATGTCCGACAACGCGCGTATTTTACCTGAAGCGGATTTTAGAAAAGAAGGGCAGCCGCCGCGGGGGGGGGGCATGTGACTTTAGGGGGGGGGCGGTCAAAATTTTGAAATTTGATAGATGGATAGCTAAAACGTTAAAAAGCTATAAAAACAGCAAAATAATGCTAAAAATACACTAAAAATCAAGTATAAACGTTTATTTTACCTAAAATTAGCAAAAATTTCAAGAATTACGAGCAAAAATGGTCAATTTTGGTCAAAAATGGGCACATTTTATGTTTTCGGTAGATTAAGTTATTTTAGATAGATAATAGCTGAGCCGAAAAAACCTGTCTGATAGAGATAGATTCGAAATTTTTTTAGGGGTTAGAAACAACTATGACTGACACCCAGTACCGTGGGCGGGGGGGGGGGGTGGGGGTGCACCTTCCCCAGAGCACCAGAGACCGTCGGGTGGGGGGGTAGGGTTGTTAAAAAAAACAAAAATCGTCATTTTTGTTAAAAAAAATTTTTTTATTTCCAAAAATCAAAAAGTTGTGCTAAATCAACCAGGGAGTTCGAAGCAGTACCGTGGGCCCAAAACAATTTTCGAAGGGGGGGTATGGTGCCGTGGGGGGGGTGCCGACCAAAAAGTGAGGGGGGGGGTCCAACCTATGGTAACGTGGGACCCCCCCATGGGGGTCCCATGGGTGGGTGCATTTTTTCAAAATTTTCTGTGGGGGGGGGTCCACGTCCACCCCCCCACCCCCCCATGATAATTTTTCGCTTAAATTTTGAAGGAAAAACGCTAAATTTTGCTGCAAAATCGTTGAAATTACAATGAAGATGGTCAAGTTATCATATATTCAGCTTATATTATGGACTTTATAGACAAAAAATCATGATTTTCGAAAAAAAATTTAGGGTGTACGGAAAATTTTGGGGGGGGGGTCTCCGCCAGACAAAATTTCATGGGGGGTGTGGGGGGGGTGTCGACCAAATTTTCGAGTGGGGGGGGGGTCCGATGGGGGGGGTGCCCGGTTTTAGGGGAGGTGGCACGGTGCGCGCGCCCCCCCCCCCCCCCACCCGACGGTCTCTGGTGCTCTGGGGGGTGTACCCCCCCCACCCCCCCCCCCTCGCCCACGGTACTGACTGCAAGCGTAACTTCGTTGATTGCTCGTTGCTGTTTCGCCTCGTGTCGTCAGCATGATCACACCGGTTTGTTGTTGAACTTGTTTCCGTGTTATTTGAGGTGAATTGAGAGGCAAAACACGAGACGTGATGTCGTCGGTGGGAAAATGGGGTCGCCGAAACCAAGTCTGAAATTTTCACCCTCCTCCCATATGAGTGGGGGTCATATGGTAAGTCGGTGGCTCCTCAGATGGTGATATTCGGACTCCCTGAAAAATTCTGAACAACTTTCATTTTTTAAAAAAAATTTAAAATTTTTTTTTTAAAGAAAAAAATAGAAAATTTTTTTTTCTTGACATCTTTAGGTGGACCCCCCACAGAAAATTTTGAAAAAATGCACCCCCCCATGGGACCCCCATGTAGGGTTAGGGAAAAAAAAAATCCGGATTTTTTTTTTAAATTAAAAAAATTTTTTTTTTAAATTTTTTTTACAAGTTAGGTTTGTTCGAAGCGTCTCGTCGAGCTGAGTTCATCTAGACTATTTTCAGAACGATCCGGAAAACTATAAGAGCGAAAATCGTGTTTTATTGAAATTATGTCCATTTCATAGAGGGAAAGTTGCATTTTCAACAGTAAAACAGGACAATTTTCGACGTGTACTTGAATATTGAACCGTTCTTAGTTGTTCCTCTTTAGAAAATTACCAAAATTTGACTGTGTTCAAAAATTCCTGTTTGCTGTAGCTAAGTCGGCAACCCCTGTCGACCCGGTCGCCCCCCCCAAGACACTTAAGCGCCATTCATGGAGGTTGAAGCGCGCTGAAGCGCGCTGACGCGCTTCACTTTGCTACACATTCACGAAGCAAAAAAACAGCGCGCTTCAGCGTGCGTCAGCGCGCTTCAGTTTTGGAGCACATGCGCATTCACGGACGCGCGCGCTGAAGCGCGCTGAAGCGCGCTGACCAGCTTCATCGTGAATGAAGAAATGAAGCTGCGTCAGCCGCTGCGGCTTTTTAGGTTTTTTGCCCATTCACGAACGCGCGCGCTGAAGCGCGCTGACGCGCGCTGAAGTGCACTATCATGAATGATGAAATGAAGCTGCGTCAGCCGCTGCGGCATTTGATGTCCGGACATCAAATTTGTGTGTGCAAAATCGCTGATTGTTGCTGTCAGTGACAATCTTTCACAAATGTTGCAAGAATTTTTTGTTAAATCATTTAGTACTTTTCTGACAGATTCTGAACAGTATTGTATAGCGTAATTAGTCTCAAAATAAGTGTGACAGTGAGAATACGAATACTCAACAAAGCAGAAAAGTAGTGCAAGAAATTTATGTGAAATTTATGTGAACTGTGCCCGTGCGACGGTGTGGGGTACTGATTTGCGCAGCCCTTAAAACCGGTGTGCAGCCCGCAAGAACAAGCTTTGCTAGCTTTGCTTCATTACACCGGCTGCCTTGCAAACTGCAAAAAGGGCCAAATTCATTCAGAATGCTTTTTTGTACTGTTTTTATGGTTTCACACCAAAAGTTTTCTGATCTTAGGCGCATATTTATTGAAAAATTGTGAAAGGGACTTTCGAAGTGAAGAAAAACTTTGAAAGCTGCATCGCAAAATACAGTTTTTATGAACAATTTTGTACGATTTCTGCATTTTGACTGAACATTCTAGGATGCAATTTGCTTGCACGTTGCTTGCAAATGGTGCATAGTCCTCAAAGTGGTGCACAGCCCTCAAAGTGGTGCACAGCCCTCAAAGTGGTGCACAGCCCTCAAAGTGGTGCACAGCCCTCAAAGTGGTGCACAGCCCTCAAAGTGGTGCACAGCCCTCAAAGTGGTGCACAGCCCTCAAAGTGGTGCACAGCCCTCAAAGTGGTGCACAGCCCTCAAAGTGGTGCACAGCCCTCAAAGTGGTGCACAGCCCTCAAAGTGGTGCACAGCCCTCAAAATGGTGCACAGCCCTCAAAGTGGTGCACAGCCCTCAAAGTGGTGCACAGCCCTCAAAGTGGTGCACAGCCCTCAAAGTGGTGCACAGCCCTCAAAGTGGTGCACAGCCCTCAAAGTGGTGCACAGCCCTCAAAGTGGTGCACAGCCCTCAAAGTGGTGCACAGCCCTCAAAGTGGTGCACAGCCCTCAAAGTGGTGCACAGCCCTCAAAGTGGTGCACAGCCCTCAAAGTGGTGCACAGCCCTCAAAGTGGTGCACAGCCCTCAAAGTGGTGCACAGCCCTCAAAGTGGTGCACAGCCCTCAAAGTGGTGCACAGCCCTCAAAGTGGTGCACAGCCCTCAAAGTGGTGCACAGCCCTCAAAGTGGTGCACAGCCCTCAAAGTGGTGCACAGCCCTCAAAGTGGTGCACAGCCCTCAAAGTGGTGCACAGCCCTCAAAGTGGTGCACAGCCCTCAAAGTGGTGCACAGCCCTCAAAGTGGTGCACAGCCCTCAAAGTGGTGCACAGCCCTCAAAGTGGTGCACAGCCCTCAAACCGGTGTCGAAACAGTGCCGCCGCATAAATTTCTTGCGGCCTGCACACCGGTTTTGAGGGCTGCGCACATCGGTACCCCACACCGTGATGTGAAGTAATTGTTTTCTTCAATTGCGGTTTGCCGTGAAACCTTTTTCCTTTTTTAGCGTTGCCACGGTGTAGAGCATTGCAAAAAAAGTTTCATCAACGGCAGCACATGATTAGTGAATGTTCCACAAATCAAAAGATCAAAACATTTACTGAAACGGCAAAAACAACGAATCGAAGCGGTATATAGTGTGTACTAAACAGCACGTACGGAGACAACACAGACAACAGCACTATAGTACACTTCATTGTACTTCGTTCAGTTACGTATTGCTCTTTGTAAATTACCTCGTAAAACCCTTAGCAGTCGATTTTGGACCGTTTACCGACTGATTTCAGGCTTATACAACATCTGCGATGACGTTTTTGAGCGTCCCAAGGTTGGCTTACCACCTTCCGATGCAGATAAGCGGACGATTCGCCTCGCAATCTAAATTTGAGCGTCCAAGCTGCTCTCCCGTTTGCAATCGTTACGTTGTCTGGTTGCTGTTTCGTGTCCTGCCGTCGCGACACATCATCAGGTTGATCGAATTTCAAGCCGGTATGTGTATTTTCACTTGGGCTGGGGACAATAAGTGACGTTTTTGGGGGTCAAAACACTAGAAGAGGCATGGTAACGGTTTGGAAAAGGGGTAATTGAGGTCACCAAAACAAAATCTCCAAAGTTCCGCCATACGGGAGTCATTCCGGAGGCGCTTGCATATAATATGTGGTTCTTCGAACTCCCTGATTGATTTAGCAAAAAGTTGATTTTTTTGAATTTTTTTTTAAAAAATTTTCTTAAAAAAAAACAAAAAAATGACGATTTTTGTTTTTTTTTAACAACCCTAGTTCGAAGCGTCTCGTCGAGCTGAGTTCAGCTAGATTATTTTCAGAACGATCCGGAAAACTATAAGAGCGAAACTCGTGTTTTATTGAAATTATGTCCATTTCATAGAGGGAAAGTTGCATTTTCAACAGTAAAACAGGACAATTTTTGACGTGTACTTGAATATTGGTGACAACTTCAAAATCGACTGCTGAACAGTACCGTGGGTGGGGATGGGGGGTTGAGGGTGGGGTTAGGGGCTTTGAAAAGGGTCGATTTAAAAAAAATTGACTCATTTTCTGTCTTCGAAGACAAAAATTTTAGATAGATAGCTGGCTGAGAAAATTTTTTAGATAGATAATAGCTGAGCCGAAAAAACTGGCTGTAGGTCGATCCGGTACCGGTCGATCCGGTACGGTCGATCGGGTACCGGTCGATCCGGTACCGGTCGATCCGGTACCTGGCAATTTTCCCGGCGGTCGATCCGGTACCAGGTGGATCCGGTACTTGGTCGATCCGGTACCAATTGAAATTTTCAGCTGTTTTACGGGTTTCAGTGTTCAATTCGTTATGTTTTCGATTTTTCTTTGGTTTCTCTGATTGCTGAAACATTTATGCAGCACGGAAAGACATGAAACCGAACAACTTTCGGTTGCCCTTCTTTTCTAAAAACCGACACGCTCGTTATCGGACATTGCTAAAACGGACCTGATTCAAATCTTACTCCTAAAGCCTATTCCTAAGCCAAACCTGATCCTAACCTAATCCTAACCTAAGCCAAGCCTTTTCAAGAAGGAAGATGTCAGAACAACTGCGTTTTGATTTTTGAACAAGTTTTTGTTGGGGCCGGAGCGTGTGCACGCGCGCTAGTGGATCATTATGAGCATGAGCATGCCGATGCCATGTGCGCGTGCGTTTTAAAAGAAGCGCCAGGACAACATACAGCTGTATGGTATAATCGGTACTTGGTGGCTTGCATAGTTTCTGAATCAATTTCGTTTCACTTTGTGAGACGACCACACCCAATTTTGCTGACTTACATGTGCGGCAATTTATTTCGCATTCTTTCGCGACTGCAATTACATTTTTATTCATATACAGAGTGGAGCCATGGAGTCACTGCAGCTCGCCGATTCAGCCATGCGAACTAAAATTTTTAAATAGTTTAAAAACAATTACTCGTTTTTTTGCCACCTCAGGTTCTCAGTGAAACAGGCCGAATTTTCTCAACAGCCGTCTGAATCGATCAGAGGCTATTTGATAAGAAAATTATTGAAAACAACCACAAGTTCTTAAAAACTTCGACCGAAAACATGGGCTACCAGTTTCTCAACGTGTAAACATTTTTTGAGTGTGTTTAGATACTACTGTATATTCTCACGACACGCGTAGTCTTAATTCTTAGTGCACTTTTACTGTTTAAACGTTTAAATTTTACTCACCCCCCACCCCCCCCCCCACGCGAAGGTCTCGGGTGCTCTTCTGGGGGAGGTGTACCCCCCCCCCCCCCCACCTAGGGTTGTTAAACAAAAATCAAAATAAAAAAATGATTAAAAAAACAAAAATGCCGATTTTTTTTTAAATTCGAAAAATTTTCCTCTAATAATTAATATGCTCTGAAAACCTCAATTTTGGCACAATTTTTCGAAAGTTTAACAAAAATTTTCTTTGATATTACCTCGTAAAACCGTCAGCAGTCCATTTTGGACCGTTTTACCGACTGATTTCAGGCTTCAACAACATCTGCGATGAAGTTTTTAAGCGTCCCAAACAGTACCGTGGGCGGGGGGGGTGGGGGGTACACCCCCCCCCCCAGGGCCCCAGAGACCGTCGGGTGGGGGGGGGGGGGGGGGCACCGTGCCACCCCCCCCCCCCTAAAACCGGGCACCCCCCCCCCCCCCCATCGGACCCCCCCTCGAAAATTTGGCCGACACCCCCCCACACCCCCCATGAAATTTTGTCTGGCGGAGACCCCCCCCCCCAAAATTTTCTGCACACCCTAATTTTTTTTCGAAAATCATGATTTTTTGTCTATAAAGTCTATAATATGAGCTGAATATACGGAGTGCTACATTATGAAAGAAATGCATATGCATCTTCATCAAAAATCCATTCCACTGGCACGGGTGCAGCGGTTTCACACGCACAACATCTACCCATCTGTGGGGAAGTGTCAGGAACCCATCTGTGAAACTTGACGATGCGGAAAATGGACCAGACACCAGAAAGCAAACCAAAACGATGAACCGATTTCATTCATCGCTACATTATCAGTTTCTTCTTCAGTTCACCAGTTTTTATTGTTTCTTCAGTTCACCACTTTCTTCGTCAGTTTTTTTCATTGTTCCAAATCCAAACTAGGCTCTGAGTCTGTCTGTCCGTTCCATCTTCCATAGGGAAAACACGAAGTTTTGAACAACCGATCGAAATGTCCATCCGGAAATTTTTCATCAAGGCAGCCAGCCAGGTGTAACCAACCACCACCCATCAGCGTGCCAGATTCGTTTTTCATTTGTTTTCTTTGGCCAACCAATCACCGTGCTAGATTCTCGTTTTCTTATTTGTTTTCTGGGCTACCAAATCAGGGCACGATCAAATCAGGTTTCGTAAAACGCAACGTGCAACATGGAATTGCATTTTCTTCTCTTTGATTGAAAACTAAACTAAACAAATAGAATGAGTTGGCTGGCACACCTTTCTAAAACATATATTTCTAAAGCGCGTGCGTGATTGCTTATAATTCACGCTTTGGTTTTCTTTTTGCTGTTTAGTACAAAATATTTCTTTCCCTATGTAGGCCAACCCTGAATATATGATAACTTGACCATCTTCATTGTAATTTCAAAGATTTTGCAGCTAAATTTAGCGTTTTTCCTTTAAAATTTAAGCGAAAAAATTTCATGGGGGGGGTGGGGGGGGGTGGACGGGCATTGATAAAACTACAGACCCGCACCCGACCCGATTCGATAAAAATTGTGTGATAAAACTACAGACCCGATGTCGGGTCGGGTGTAGACCAGAAAAGCATTGATAAAACTACAGACCCGATGTTTTTGAAAAAGTGCTCAAAATTTGAAAAAAAATTCAAAAAAATAAAATTGGCCCAAAATCGGCCAAAATAAACGTAGTTGGCTGGGAACAGGTTACAAATGTCAAAAAGGTGTTTGTATGGCGGGAAATTCAAATATTGAATCAAATGTCTGGTCACAGTCAATTTTGTGTGCTTTACGCGGCTGATGTTACAAGTTCCATATATGAGGGTGTGGCTCTGCGAGTAACAAAAAATACTCGGCAGTTCTGGGCTCTTATTGGCTGCTCATGTTATCGATTTCCCAACGTGCATGAGCGTCGAATATAGACTCACGATTTCCTGGATTTCACGCGTTCATTATTGTTGCTGCATGCGGCTGATGTTACACGTTTCGTATATGACAGAGTTTGGCTATGCGAGCAACAACACGACAATGCTGTACTGTGCAGGGCTTTTGCTGTGCATTGGTGCATGTGGATTGCGATTATCGCTTTTTGTGCAAAATGTCGTTCAGATTGTGTGTCGTGTGTTGTATCTCGCATAGCCACACTCTATCATATACAAAACGTGTAACATCAGCCGCGTGCAGTAACAATTGTGAATGCGTGAAATCCAGGAAATCCTAAATCCTGAGTCGACGCTCATGCACGTTGGGAAATCGATAACATGAGTAGCCAATACGAGCCTAGAACGGCCGTGTATGTGTTTTGTTACTCGCAGAGCTACACCCTCATATATGGAACTTGTAACATCAGCCGCGTGAAGCAAACAAAACTGACTGGGTTGCCCTTCTTTTCTAAAAACCGACACGCTCGTTGTCGGACATTGCTAAAACAAATCTGATTCAAATCTTAATCCTAAAGCCTAATCCCAAGCCAAACCTGATCCTAACCTAATCCTAACCTAATCCTAACCTAAGCCAAGCCTTTTCAAGAAGGAAATTGTCAGAACAATTGCGTTTTGAACAAGTTTTTGTCAGGGCCGGAGCGTGTGCACGCGCGCTAGTGGATCATGAGCATGAGCATGCCGATGCCACGTGCGCGTGCGTTTTAAAAAAGAAGCGCCAGGAACTGACTGTGACCAGACCAGACACGTTTTGATTCAATATTTGAATTTCCCGCCAAACAAAAACATTTTTTGTATTTGCAACCTGTTCCCAGCCAACTGCGTTTATTTTGGCCGATTTTGGGCCAATTTTATTTTTTTTGATTTTCTCAAATTTTGGAGCACTTTTTCAAAAACATCGGGTCTGTAGTTTTATCAACGCTTTTCTGGCCTAGACCCGACCCGACATCGGGTCTGTAGTTTTATCACACAATTTTTATCGGGTCGGGTCTGGGTGCGGGTCTGTAGTTTTATCAATGCCCGGGGTGGACTAGGGTTGTTAAAAAAAACAAAAATCGTCATTTTTGTTTTGTTTTTTTTTAAATTTAAAAAAAAAAATTCAAAAATCAAAGTTGTGCTAAATCAATCAGGGAGTCCGAAGAACCACATATGATATGCAAGCGCCTCCCGAATGACTCCCATATGACGGAACTTTGCAGATTTTGTTTTGGTGACCTCAATTACCCCTTTTCCAAACCGTCACCATGCCTCTTCTTGTGTTTTGACCTCCAAAACGTCACTAATTGTCCCCAGCTAAACTAATGCTAAAGTGAAGACAAACATACCGCCTTGAAATTCGATCAATTCTTCTGATGGTGTTGCGACGACACGACACGAAGCAGCAAGCAACCAGACAACGTAGCGCTTGCAAACGGAGCAGCGAGCACAATCGGACGCTCTGCGAGGCGAATCGTCACCTTATCTGCATCGGAAATGGTAGGCCAAGCTTTGGGACGCTCAAAAACTTCATCGCAGATGTTGTCGTAGCCTAAAATCAGTCGGTAAAACGGCCCAAAATCGACTGCTAAAGGTTTTACGAGGTATAATCAAAGAAAATTTTTGTTGAACTTTCGAAAAAATTTGCCAAAATTGAGGTTTTCAGAGCATATTAGAGGAAAATTTTTCGAATTTAAAAAAAAAATCGGCATTTTTGTTTTTTTTTTAATCATTTAAAAAAAAAAAATTTCATTTTTGTTTAACAACCCTAGGGTGGACCCCCCCCCCCACAGAAAATTTTGAAAAAATGCACCCCCCAATTCGAATTTTTCCCACGGCACTTGGACCCCCCCTCGAATATAAATTTGTAAAGCGTCGAGCTTTTTGGTTCTTGGGATTTTCGTATACAATCAATCAATCAATCAATTTTATTTGTATGCCTCACGGCCAGTTCACATCAACACATTCACAAAACTTCCATTATGCAAAACAAACACAATTGATGTCACAAAAAAAAAACCTAAAGAAACACAAGATTATTGATGAACTTGGTGAATGCATGAATGAAAGCAAGCAAAAAGTCGATGCAAACGAATGGGCAGATGACTGCCCGGGTATTCACACAAAGAAACAAAATCCACAAAATAAAACCAACCGTCGACAGTCAGAAACAATTGAATGTTAAAAAAAAAACGCGCAAACACAATTGAAGCTTGAGAGAAGAAATAAATAAAATAGCGCGATCACGAACCGACAACATCAGACAGCGCACAACGGCCACGATTGACATTCAGGCACGATTAAATTAAGCAAGAGAAAGCAAAATAAACACGGCACAGTTGCTTTTCTTTTCTTCATCGCAGTTTTTCTCTCTTGTTTTTTTTTTCTCTTTTTTTTTCTTTTTTTTTCTTTTTTTTGTTTTTTTTGTTATTTTTTTGTTTATGGGCTTTTGTTTTTCCTGTGCCATCCCAAATACAGCTAACAGCAAGTGATGAGCAACAGCAAGCAAGTAACAGTGCTAGTTAACAAAAAGAATACCCTGAACACAAAAGCCACAAGAGCACACAGAAAAAACGCGAGATAAAAAGAGCTGTGACATGGACACACACTTGCACCAGATACAAGAAAAAAGAAAACAACACGAAACGTCGCACAAAAGAGCACATGTGATTCAAAACAAAAACGCAATCACATTCAGTTGAACATGTTTCAAAACAAAACAAAACAAAACAAAGAGTGCTGGCGGCTGGGCGGACTCTCCTGTCTATTCCAATGCAGCAGAAAATTTACCAAAGACAAATGAATGAATTTTTTTATATTCCTGTGTTTTGAGACGCCTCCGAAAACTGGCTGTAGTTGGTGAGGTGACAGTTTCATCAGACAAAAGATTCCAGAGATGTATGGTCCTAACGCACCAAAAATTTTTCCTGATAGTGGTCTTGTTTCTGGGAACTGCGAGTTTGAGTGAATGACCTCGAGTACCTGTTCCGGTTTGTTGAAAAATAAAGAAATCGTTCAGAAAGGGAACGAAAGTAACAGAATGGATAAATTTGTAAACCATGGTAAGGTCTGAAATGTGTCTTTGAATTATAATAGGGAGTAAGCCAGTTTGGTGAAGCCTGTCCTGGTATGATGTGTTCATTTCATAGCCGAGTAAATATTTTGTAAAAGATCTTTGTGGAGATTCAACAAGCTTATTTAGACCTATTAGAGATGAAGACCAAACAGTTGGGCAAAAATTTAGGTGGGGCAGGGCGAGTGTTTTGAACAGACGCAGCCTGAAACTTTTTGTTCTAATGCGGAAGCAGTGCTTGATGGTGCCAACTATGCTATTTGCTTTTTTGACAACGGTCCGAATATGGTCATTGAAACTCAAGGATTCATCAACAAGTACACCTAGATCTCTAATTGCTGGTGTTGATTCAATAGTTTTATTGTCTATTGTATATTGGAAATGAGGATTTTTCTTGGGTCCCACGTGGAGAATCCTTGTTTTTGAGACAGATAAATCGAGGGAGTTAAGCTTCATCCAGTTGTTTAAAGCATCAAGATCGCTTTGGATTGCAGCTCTGTCCTTCCAGTGATACACTTCTCTGTAAATTTTAACGTCATCAGCATACAAAACACATTTAGAGTGCGATATCACTTGAGGGAGGTCATTAATGAACAGCGCAAAAAGAACTGGTCCCAGTACGCTACCTTGGGGCACTCCGGAGGTAACCTCAACAGGTTTTGATTTAGCAGTGTTGATACGAACCCACTGGGATCGATTTTGAAGGTAGGCTTTAATCCAGTTCAACAAATAATGTTTAATTCCAAGATCCCATAGTTTTTGAAGAAGAATGCAGTGTGAAACCGTATCGAAAGCTTTCGAGATATCCAAATAGACAACGTCAGTTCCAAAACCATCATCAAGGGATTTTGTCCAGTCATTTAGACATAGTAAGAGTTGAGTCTCCACACTGCGTCCAGGAATGAAACCAAACTGGTAGGGGGAAAAGATGTTCTCTTGTAAGCAAAAACTAATCAGTTCATCCCTTATAATTTTTTCTAAAACTTTGCATACATTTGAAGTTAGAGATATCGGTCGGTAATTATGCAAATAAGGGCTGCTAACTTTTTCGGGATAGGTTGAACGACAGCTTGCCTCCAAAAATCGGGAACCTCGCTTCTATGCAAGGATGCATCCATGATCATAGAGAGGGGTTCGGCTAAACTAGCAGACAGTTTTTTCAAGAAAATTTGAGGAACGCCGTCAGGACCACAAACTGTTTTCTTATTTAGTTTTTGTAGGTAAGAGAACACCACTTCTGGTGTTATTTGTTTTACTAGCGAGGAAGGTTCGTTTTCAACTTGTATTTTTACTGTGTGATCTTTTTGCTTGAAACTTTTCGCAAAGAAATCATTGAAAGCGACAGCTTTATCAATGTCAGACACCAGTGGCTCTCCATCTACGCTTTCTAGTACTGGTAAAGATCTGCTTTTCTTGATTCTCCTGTTGACAGCGGACCAAAATTTTTTAGGGTTTGGATTTTGGAATGCCCTGTTGTCGGCTGCAGTTGCTTCTTTTCTTTTCATTTTTTGTATGATGTGATTAATTACCTGATAGGAAAGATATTGGTTGACACCATTTCTTGAAACTTTCTTGAGACGACATTGTATCATGTGCAGCTTATGCAAACGCCGTCTCCAAGGCAAAAGTTTACCTTTTGAGGCAGAACGCCTTCTAATCGGAATGAAATTGTCGATAAAAAATTTGCAGACATTACAAAATAGGTTATACATGTCATTTACTGTCTGGCAACTACTAAAAGCTGGTTTCCAATTGAAGTTCAAGAGCTTTCTTTCAATTTCATGCCATTTTCCATGGCTATAATCTTTATACTGAATAATTTCAGGTTTACTGCCAAAACTAATGCATGTTTTTAGAATGATAGATTTGTGATCACTTGAGCAATTGGGAAAGCCGAATGGGTCCGATATTTCACACGTTTCAACTAAGTTTGTAGCAGACACAAAAGCTAAATCCAGAAAATTTTCATTTCTAGTCGGAAGCGAAACCATCTGTGTTAAGCCCAGTTCATCCGTTCTGTCAATAAATTCCAAACATGCTTTTTTATCCTGGGGGCCGCAGCGAATAGAAGGAGACCAAATTATTCCAGGAAGATTAAAGTCTCCAAAAATGAAGGTTCCTTGACCAGTTTCAAGTAGTTTAGACAATGAATCTAATAAATTTTTCCACGTGGCTAGATTTCGAGTAGGGGAGCCGGGAATACGATAGACGATTGCCACAATAAAACTGGTGTTGTTGAGAAACAGTTTGAGAGACAGTATCTCAAAATCTGAATAGCAGGAAGTTAGGTTGGGTAAGAGTTTGGCTTTCATCGTTTTTGGAACCAGGCAAAGAAGGCCACCTCCTCGCTCGCCATATTTTCTATCAAGTCGGAAAACTTGATATTGGTGCTCATTCACAATTGTTGAATCGCTCACGCTTTGATTTAGCCAGGTTTCAGCAAGTAAATAAACAATTTTGTCTGATGAGACATTTGAATCACCCAACAGCATGTTGTCCAAGGCGTCTCTCTTGTTTTGAGATAAAATAGAACGAACATTAGCAAAATAAAAATGAACAGTAGAACCTGGTTTGTTATGGTGTGGTTTTTTGTCAAGAGAGCCGCGATCCTATTGACCACCAGCACCCGTGCCAGAACCCTTGTCGCCTCCAGAAGCGGCGGTCAGCCGACCTAAAAAGTCCGGAGAAAACGGATCGGCAACAAAACGACAATCAGAATGACCATTCGTGTTGACTTTCTGCCTGATTGTGAATTTGCCATCAAAACTTTCACGCAAAACACAATTCTTATTCGAGTCATTGAGACCACGAAAACGATACAGAATGCTACGTGCCTCAGCCTCAATTGCTCGCTGGGCGACCGTCTTGTCATTTCGAAAGTAAATAGATTTGTGATCACCGAATTTCTTGATGTTCTCCCGGAGCAACGACTTGGCCTGCGGCGAATCCAAGATCACTTTCAGCAAGCGCGGTCCGCGCGGTCGTCCACCCGGGCGAGCAGCATCGGAGTACGTGCCCAAACGAAAGACCTCCTTCACGTCCTCACGATTGCCGCCAGCATCAGTCACGACGTCCCGAACGAACTTCAATTCTGAGTTGACGTGTTCGTTGGATCGATTGTCGCCAAACATTGAGAGCCGCGGCGTCGCCTCGCGCCAACCCGACAACACCAGATTGTTCGCTTTTGCTTTGCGCTCGGCCAGCTCGGTCTCTGTAGCGATCGCCTGGTTGACGCTCCGATCGATTTGGAGCGCATTCTGCACGTCAGGAGAAATGAACGCAGGCGGGCGCCCATACGTGTGATCGATATTATTCGTGACAGCTTGTGGCGCGTTGAATTTGCTCATCAAAACACTGAGCATTTCACTTTGTTTCTTTAGCAAGTCAATAATCGCACTGTCGCGTTCGTCTTGCCGCTGCTGTTGCTGCCGAATGAACTCCTCTTGCCGTTGTTGCTGTTGGCGAATTAGATCGTTTTGTTCTTTTATCTGTTGTGTCAATGCAGTCAGAATAGCTTCCAACGCCGACGGCTCGGCCATATTTGCACGCTTGGGCGCCTGGAGAATGGGCGACGTCGTCGGCGAGGAAACCAGTGACAGTGACCGCTTCCTGCCTTCGGCCAGCTTGAGACGAGCGACTCGAGTTTTTGTTTCTGGCGCCACAAGGGCACCACGTCGACGGATTGAATTCCTCAAGTTTATGGGTAAAAACCACATATGATATGCAAGCGCCTCCCGAATGACTCCCGTGTGGGGGAGTTGTTGCCTTGCCATAAAGTCGTTTCGTTGTAAGGTGATTGTAGTTGTTGCAGTCGTTGTATTTTCGATGATTGATTTGTGATAATTTGCAAAAAAATCAATTCACTCCCCAAAGCAGTTAGATGTTCGTGCTGGGGAAAGTTCGCCGGGCCGGATTAGTACATCAGCAAAATTTAGATTAAATGCACAAAAATCCGAATTTCCACTTCTTCACCCCCCCGCAAAATTGTTTTTTAAAACACCCATTTTTGCCCCGCCCCCCCCCCCCCCCCCCTTTCAACCCCCGCCCCACAAAAAAAAAAAAAAAAAACACGCAGCCAAACCCAACACCATTTTTTATTCTTCCTTTTTTTTCCCTTCCACATTCCCCCCCCCCCGCGCCCCCAAAAAAAAACACCACCAAACAAAAAATTCCTTGGCGGGGTTTTTTTTTGTGATGCGCGCGCCTTTTTTTTTTTTCCCCCCCAGAAGTCTTTTAATTATAAAAACAGCACTACTCTGATTGAATACCGCCTACCCACCCAGTTGGAGAAGCCGCTATTTTTATTTGTTTAGTTAACTGTTGATAGTTTTGTTGAATTTAACAAACTTGACAACTTTAACTGTTCAGCTGCTGCGTGTGCTGCGTCACAGAGCTGCTGGCTTCGAACACAAACGGTGGCCTTCACTGGTGCTTTGTATGCTCACTTGCTTCTCTGGCGGCGTTTTCTTGGCGTCTTGTTTTCTTCACCTTCTGCCCGAAGTGACGTGCGTTCAGTTTTGTTTACCGATTCAAAATATTTGTGAAAAGACGCTCCTTTCTAAAATTCATCGTTGCCGGTTCGAATGTTTCAGGAATCATCTGCAGCGCATTCAGCAAGAGAACGGCTGGGACATCGACTATCCAGTGGCAGAATTGATCTCTTGCATTGGTTTCTTTCTGATTTTCTTTCTTGAAGAACTCGTTCTGTTGGTTTTTCCATCTGCGGGACACCACCCGGGCGGCCACGCGACAACAGGCACGGACGCGTGAGTTGATCAATGAAATCAATCCGTAGTATTGTTCCGTGAATACATGCAGTATGTGCTTGCACTTGCTTACCGGTTGTGTGTTTGAACCCTCAATTAATCAGATGTTTCCGGCGGCCACTGGTTGCTTGCTAAAGTAAATGTTCCGAATGCCGACGGGTGACATCCAAGGGTCACCTCCATGCTTTAAAGCACGCACGACCACGACAATTTGTGCAGCTTTCAGTTGTCGCTTGAGCGAACATGCGAATGGCGTTTTATTTTTTCGATCGTGTGCTCAGTGGCGTGCGTGCGTTCGCATTGGCCTGTTACGTTCTGTTATCTTGATTGCCAACATGTGAATGTGCAATGAATGATGGTTATGTTGGCAGGGCTGACAGTGAACTGAGTCATCATGCGCATCTTTATCCACTGTACTTTAGCAACAACCTCATTTTTGTGTTTTTATATGTTTGTTGCATTTTACAGGGGTCATCACCACCATCATCATCATCATCATAACCACGGTGGGGGTGGTGAAAAGAAGAAGGTGTCAACAGCCAGCAATGAAGCCGTCAAGGCAAACGGTCACACAGCCGCCTTGCAGAAGACCTCGGCGTGTTGTTCAGTTGTTGTTGAGCGCTCGAACGATGGTGACTTCGTTTGCTTCGATAATTAAAATCAGCGAAATACGTGGAGAACCGAAAAAATACGAAAAAACAAGTGCATTCTGGAAGCGCTTTCAGAAACGAGTTTTACGACTGAGCCGGTTGACGCAGCAGCAGCAGCGAGCACGGAGAGTGACGTGCAGACGCAGGCGCGAGGCGGCATGGCACAGCGACTGGCGTGCAAGTGTGCCAGTGCACGTGACGCCTGCAATCCACTGCTGCAGCAGTGTTGTGCTGCACCGAACTGCAGTCGATCGAGCTCACCAAATCAACAGCAGCCAGCCGCAGACAATGCGCAACAATTGACGCTGCAAACAGCAACAGTGCACGAAGTGCATGGCCATGCGGTCAGCCCACGGCCGCCGGAGTAAGTGGCACACTTGTGAGCACACCTTTCACGGGACTAAAAAACCCTGCTTCCGGGGTGAGCTGGGCAGAGCCGAACATGAACGAGTCTGCTAACAGTGAAATAAAAAGATTTTTTTCAGAGCGAAACGAGACAAATTATCACTGCATTATCATCAAACAAGATTACAAAATCACCATAAAATGAATTCTGTGCCAAAAAAACTTGGGGGTCTGTGCGGAATCAGGGCCCTGGTTCCAGACAAAATTGCCTGGGTTCTGGGGAGCAGTGGAACCAGTGCAGCTCTGCTCGTGATTTCCATTATGCCCGTTTTGGGTCACATGCATGCAGTAGCACACCACACTAACGGTTGCTTTGTTACACAAAAAAACAGTTTGTTTGCGAACATGTTTTTCAGCTGTGCAACGGGAATGGTTTATCAACTACGTTCCAACCGAAGGTACTCCCAAGTAGGGTTAGGGCAAATTTTTTTCGTTTTTTAAATTCGAATTTTTTCAAGCTTGAAAAAAAGTTCTATTTTTTTACTTTGTTCTAAAAATTCGATTTTTGACACAATTTTTTTAAATTTCAAACCAAATTTTCCCCAAGCTTCCTTGTGTATGTTACAGCATAGCCGAATAAATAAGGCAGTCCATCAAGCGGAATCAGTCGCAGACTGGGAGTTGTCTTTTCAAAAATGCCAACATAATTCCTAATCATGTGTGCAAGGGAGAAAGAATGAACTGAATAGCACGAATAATCCATCAGTTTAAAAAAACACGTCATATTTGACACACAATTGGGTTTCGAAACGGTTTTTTATTCAATTTTCGCGCGCTCCTTGCACCCTGAAAAAAGCTGCCATGTTTACTCGGCCATTCCGTAGCTGAACTTAGCTCGAGACGCTTCGAACATACGTAACATGTAAAAAATTTCAAAAAAATCGGATTTTCTTTTTTCCCTAACCCTACACCCACGTCTTATGTGGAGCCCCAGTTGTGTAGATATCTTTTTTACGTTGTGGTTGCAACGTTTTGTTTATGGTTTGCATGCTGTGCTGTGATTCTGGTCCCTTTGCATGGGGGAAGTTGTGAAGTAGCACGCAGAAACTGTGATTTGAACACGCAAGTATTTTCCTCACGTCGACAGAAAAAGCCGAAGGTAGATAGACGAAAGCAGTGCGAACGAGCGTTTCACAGTGCCATTTTGGCAGCGTCGCGTGTCCGACGGTGACGGTGACCGAGGCGGACGCGCACGCCGCCGACGACACGCAGCTGCTGGGCAGACACGCGCAGCAACGCCGTGCCACGTCAGACGCCAGCACGAGCGCACGCGACCGACTGCTCTGCCAGTTGCTGTACCATCGGCACGTGTTGCAGTACTGCAGCAATGCGGCGTTGGAGAGCTCCACACGCACCGCCAGCGATCAGCAGCGGTTGAGTGCGCCGACGACGCAGCACAAGAATGCGCACAGTGCCAGCTGTGGCTCCATACGCCAGCTGCGCACCTCCACCAGAACACTCTACACACCCACTGAGACGTCCTCCTTCATGCACGTTCTCTATTGACTTTTGTAGGCCGTTTGGTTCCGCTGTTTTTTGTTTGTTTTGTATTGTTTGCATGGACTGTTTCTGATGTTCACCACTGACCTTGCGCCATGTGTGCAACACTGTCATATGGACTGCTGTGTTACGATGACGCACAGTGTGCTTGTATTGTTTGCAGAGCGTTGGCAGAGCCGGAGGCGTGCGAGTTGGACACGTGGGAGCAGGAGGCCGGCGACGACCCGCCGATCCTGATGGTCAGTCGGCCGCACGCACACAGCCACCCGGTGCGCTCGGTGACGTTCGTGCTGGCGCTGTCGTTCCACTCGATCATCGAGGGCATCGCATTCGGCGTGCAGGTCACAGTGGCACTGACAAACAAGCTGGGCGACACCGCTCGTGCTGGTGTGCTTCGGCATGCTTGCAGTGGCGCTCGAGAGACGTCGCGCTGAACACAAGCTTTTGTAGAATCATGTGGCCCATTGGTTGAGCGATTCTAAATGGCCTGAACACAATCGTGCAATGAGTTAGCGGTTCATTGTTCATCGTGTTTGTTTTCGAACAATCACCGCTTGTTGCTGTTGTTGCCTCATAAAAACCAGGACACCGGTTGCAGAAAGACGTTGCGGACGTGACGTCGTTGTTCATCACGGTCATGGTGCACAAGTCGATCGTTGCGTTCAGCGTCGGCCTCCAACTGGCACGCACGCACGCGCACCAGCTGCACTGGGTGGTGCTCGCCATTGCCACGCTCGCTTCCATGTCACCGATCGGCGCGATCTTTGGCCTCTGGTTCGAGGTACGCTGCCGCACCAGCAATGTTGCTTTGCTGTTTGTTTCGTGATGCATCTTCGTCTGACGTGCAGGTTTATTTTTGTATTGTGCTTGCAGACAAGTGACACCGTGAACGACGACGTGAAGGACTTTATCATCATGGTGTTTGAAGGCGTCGCCGTCGGCACCTTTTTATACGTGACGTTCTTTGAGGTTCCTGTGCTCAAGTTCACTCATTTGTTGTTGCGTCAACTTGGAAAAACTGAACAACACTGCAACCCAAAATTCTAGACTATCAGCTGATTGGTTTGGTTGGTGATCATCAGGTGATGGATGCTTTCTATGCAGGCGTTGCTGGCAGATGGATCCAGTGCCATACAGAAAGCACGCATCACCAGCACGTGATCACCAACGAGCCAATCAGCAGCTAGCCTCTACTTGCGAGTGCTACTGCGTTGTTATAACAATGCAACATTGTGCGCCAGGTGTTGCTGCACGAGCGCGACAACGAACACCCGAACATGCTGAAGCTGCTCATGATCGTCGTCGGCTTCATCTCCATTGGTTTACTGCGTCTCTTTGAAAGCCACGACCACGACGACGGCGGCAGCTTCGCTCGGTTCGTCGTTGGTGTTCCTGTTTTTTTTTTGGTTGGCACAGCATTTTGTTTGAAAGCACTGTTCACCGATGAACGTTGCAGCGGGCATGCGCACAGCGTTGTGCCGTGTGCGAACGACACGAGCGACGCGTTGGCGACTGCGCTGAAACTGCTGCACCCTGGGCATGACGCGCACCAGCACGCGCACGCTCGTTAGCCCTGTCACTCTGATGTGACCGCCATGCACAATATCTCGTGTCGTCTGGGTTTTTTAAACGCCATAGGTGTTGTGACTCCTAAAAACAAACTCCCTAAAAAATCGCTGACAACAGCACTGAGAATGCGTGAAATAGAATGCCTTCTCGGACCGAAGAAAATTTTCAGAAAAAAGGGTTGTGACACCGCATTTCCCGTTAGGATTTGCAGGTGTTCTGACACCTATTTAGGTGTAAAAAACCCTGCGTATCGTTCTCTGTTTGTTTCTACGAGTAGAATTGTATAATTTCTTTCAGTGTGATGTTTTTTGCATCTTTTCGAGGCCATAATGGGGGTTGGTTGCCTTTACACGTTTTCATTGTTGCCCCGATTTCACATGAACTGGCGTGAGTGTTGCACTTGCACATTTCTATGTATATTTTGATTGGATGGCGTCCAGCGAGCAGACGCGCGCTCTGAGCTTCTTGCCTTGTCTCAATCTACTCATGTGCTTCTACGTTGTCCATTTGTAACATGGTCTACTGTTCAGTTATGAGAAATTCGCCCAACTCAACAACTGTTCATACAAATCAAAACTTTTCAGAGCCATTTTTATTTGCGTTTTGTTCAAGAATTTAGTTTGTTTCGTTGCAATTTGTTTGGATTTTTTATTTTGTGCTTCGCAATATTTTTGAAATTCGATTTTGCTACTATTTATTGTTGTTGTTTTTTTTAACTTTCAAATTGAACACTGTGAGCCACAAACTGCTTTTTGCTGCTCTCTTTTGCTAGGTAATTTTTCGGAAGGGTATTTTTTGATCGACTGTAAATGTATTCTTGTTCGTGTTCCCCGAGAAATTCAAAACGTCAAGAATTATTGAAGACGTTGGCGTATTGATATGAACGTGTATTTTCTTTACGGAGATGTAAAAGTTTCAGTTTCAAGGTTGTGCTGAAATTGTCGTTAACATTTGGTTTGTTTTACTATTCACACGTTTCACTCTTTCAATGTTTTTATTTGATTCGATATTTTAATTTGAGTTTTGATTCAAAGTTCGTCATTTGGTGAGCAGCTTGATAGCATGGCTACATGCAACCACAGCTTGTTTTCATTTGTTGTCAATGCGTTGACCAGTTTTGTGTGACGCAACACGATATGTTTTTATGAGAGTTTTGTTTTAGTTGGTCTCGGACAACAATCGAAACAATCTGATGAATTTCAGTGCAATGATTGGCCGCTTCCAGTCAGGCACCAACGAAAACAGTTCAGCAGCCACGTCACTTCCGTTGGTTGCATTCCACCTGTTCACTGCTTTGCTTTTTTTCTTTTTTACGCGTGTTTGACCATGTTAAAATCATATTGTATTGTTGCTGAAACAACCAACAAGAAGCTAACAAAGATTTATACTGCTGAAAGGGAATAAAAATTTGCCTTCTAGAAAGTGTTTCACGGAGCAGTGCGACGGAACATTTCCACATGAAAAAGCTGATGCGTACTCTGCGCGCAACCAACCAACCAGTTCTGGTGGTGTATATCGGAGTTTACTTTGCAAAACTTGAATTTTCAATAATGTTTCGCGTTTGCGATGTTCTTGCTGCTGAACGCACGCGTGCGCTGTCTGTTAAAAACATCAATAACAAATCAATCGAACGCAACAGCCTGCGCACACTGACATGGTTTACAACACTGAAGAGCTCTGTTTTATTGACTGCGTTGCTCGCTTGGCAAACGACTTTAACGTGTCTGTCTTCACTTTAACACAGGATGTTGTTCTGAATTTTTTTAAACAAAAGTTGCAAGTTCAGATTTTCTGTTATCTTATTTTAAAAAGACCAAAAACTTTTTTTGCAAGCACTCCCACGCAATCAAAAGCGGCAGTTTCAATTTGGACAACCGTCAATTCTATGAATTTGTTAACAGTTTGCAGAACGGAACATATGTGAACGCTGATATTTATTTGCACCTGTTTGTTTCGTCTTTGATGCTAGTCGCTGCAGCATTATGCATTATTGTGAGCTTTTCGTGGCCATGCTGTTGTCGCCATGGACAGCAGTGCCGAGGACGCACGCGGGCGAGCCGTCAGCAACGCACGCACTCAGCGACCAACAGCAACAACAAGCGAGACTCGAGGCGGGCGAGGTGATCGCCAGCGAGCAGCAGCTGCAGCACGCGCAGCACACGCGTCTGTTCGAGTACTTCGGCACGCAGCTGCGCGACGCGCACGGCCGCTCGTTGTTTCGCTCGTACGAGCAGATGCAGGCGGACGTGGGCGCGTTCGAGGAGCCGCCCGAGCACGACATGCACCACCACGACTACGAGCAGATGCTGCGCTACATGCGTGCCTTGGCCAGGCAGCACGCGCACATCACGCACATGTACGCGGCCGGACACAGCGTCCGCGGCAGGCAGCTCTGGGTGCTCGTCGTCTCCGACCAGCCGCACGTGCACGAGCCGGGCGAGCCAGAGTTCAAGTACATCGGCAACATGCACGGCAACGAGGTCAGTGATGCAAAGCAAGCTGTTCATGCAGTAGCTCACTGTGCCTCGCTGCAGGTGGTCGGCAGGGAATGTCTGTTGTATCTGTTGTGGGTGCTGTGTGTCAACTACGGCAAGAACAGCTATCTCACGCGCTTGGTCGACAGCACGCGCATTCACATCATGCCATCCATGAATCCGGATGGCTACGAAAAAGGCATCGAGGGCGACCGCAAGATGTACACGGTCAGTGGTACTCGTTGGCCGCCAGTCTCTGCGTTTGCTTTATTTCATGCTTTCTCGCATTCTCACATGTTTTATCGATATTCATTGTGATTCCCGGAATCAACAGCAAACCACTCGTGTTCACTTGCGTCTGTCTGTTTGCAGGGTCGCGAGAACGAGCACAACATTGATTTGAATCGCAATTTTCCGGCCAGGTTTCCGGAGCACATCGAGGCAAGCGGCGGCAATGCGACGGAGCCGGAGACTGCCTCGGTGATGCAGTGGCTGCACGAGTATCCGTTTGTGTTGTCGGCGAACTTGCACGGAGGTGCGTGCACTCATCGGCAGCACCACTTGACACTGTTTGTGGTTGTGGCTGAGCTCAAGCCATAACCATCAGCAGACGGTCGAATCAGACGCAAGCCACCAGTGTGCCATTGCCACTGCCTTATAGATTTACACCGGGTCCCGCTTGTCTCGGTCTAATCTGATCGGGTCTGCTTTGACTAGGTGTTGCTTGACGGAGTCACTTTTCACGTGGCAGTGTTCACCGTTGGCAATGTGATCTCAGGTTCTCTTGTTGCGAACTACCCGTACGACGACAACGACTTGGGCAAGGACGGCTTGGCCGACTTGACGGCGGACGACCGCGAGTTCGAGCGTCTTGCGTACACGTACGCACGTGCACACCCGTCCATGTGGCGCACGGGCAGGCGCTGCGGCCTGCATGCGGATGGCGACATGTTCAACAACGGCATCACCAACGGCGCTCGCTGGTACCACGTGGCCGGTGGGTCGCTGCGTTGCCACTGTCTTGTCACTCGATCGCCATCCACGAGCAGCGTCACCGCGTTTTCTGATTGAAATTACATGTGACACGACACCGGTAACACCAATGTCAGCGAAATGCAACGCCAATTGCAGGCGGCATGCAGGACTACAACTATCGCTTTACGAACTGCTTCGAGATCACGATCGAGATGGGCTGCTACAAATATCCGTTTTCAAAACAGATGAAAAAATACTGGAACGACCATAAATATTCGTTGATTGCGTTCATTGATGAGGTGACTGGAGTTGTCTGTGGCTGCATGTACATTTTGTACAATGACACAACACAAGCAGTGTTTTTGATGATGCTCAGGTGCACCATGGTGTGTCCGGCTTTGTACTCGACAGTGACACGGGCAGAGGCATAGCAAATGCAACGATTGAAGTGCAAGGCATTGCGCACAACGTCACATCCGTTGACGATGGCGACTATTGGCGACTGCTGACTGCTGGCACTTACCAAGTGAGCTGATGCCTTTTGGACGCAGCTGAATGCCAACCAAAAGCATGCGACGCACGCTGTCTCAGCTCAGCGCCTCTCACCCCGACTACGTGCCGCTGAGTGCAACTGTGACGGTGCAGCCACGGCACGCGTCTCCACTGAACTTCACGCTGCAGCCGCGCGTCAAACGCTCCTTGCCTTACAGTGAGTCGATAGTCGATTGGCGATTTTGAAATTCATCGAGTCAATTTTTGTTTTGCGAAAGTGATCACTTGAATTGAAAAAAAACAGCGCAGTATTGATTGGAGTGCGTGTGTTTCACGCCGAATGCCACCTTGCATAAGCTTTCAGCCGGCGCAACAACCTCGATTGATGATTCGACGGAGAGCATTGAGTGGCACACGAGCACACGATCACCCTCATCAGCGGATGACTACGTGCGCAGCATGCGTGTGCAACTGTCACAGTGTCCGCTGGCAACAATGAGCAATGTGACGTGGGATGCGCATGCACAGTTGAATGTGATCACTGTCGCCAGCACAGCGGCCACCACGAACACTCTGCAGCAAGCACACACAGCGCACGTGCTTGTGTTCGCAGCGGCTGAGTGGCGTGCTGCGCAGCTGTTGCACAGCGTGCTCTATCGCTTTGCACTGTGGGCGTGTCAGTCGGCGGACACCACGAACGATGCGTGGCTGTTGCGCACCATGCAGCTGCACATCCTAGTGCCACCGCTGCCCGTCAATGGTGAGTGAGCGGGTCGACTGTGTGTGGCACACCCTTCATTGATTGCGCCGATCAGTGAACTGAACAGAATTCACAGTTTGCACTCACTTGCTGTTTTTTTCTGTTACAGAATTTTAAGAGTTCGTTTCGTGATTCTTGATGCTTCAGAGTTGGTGTTTGACTCGAGCGGTCACCTGAGTGTGCCAGCATCATTGGCCGGCTGGGCGCAGCAACTCGGCCGAGGCACCATCGACCAGGTGCTGGCACTGCGAGCGAATGCCACCGGCGCCCACGTGCTCTCTGATGATGCCACACTGCCGCCACTGTTTCACATCGATTCATTCACACGGAGCATTCTGACGTTCGTTCACATGTTGCACGTTTGTAGAACGGTGCACGCACAACACTCGAGCCGTCAATTGTTCCATGACGCGTTTCAAGTTGAGGTGGCATCAGAAAAAACCGGTTCATTTCGGAACTCGAAAAAAAAAATAAAAAACCGTTTTTAAGAATGTTTCCTTCACGCAGCTGCAAGTGTAGCGAGCGACTGCTGTTTGCAGGGCCGTCGGTGACGGCAGGGCGCCATGCGAGCGTCCTGTCGAGCGCACACTGCAGCAGTTCACCCGTGCTGTGGCGCCGAGCGCGTTTGTGCTCGAAGTCGGCATCGCCTGCGGAAACACGTTCGTCTCTGCCGAGCATACGGACCGTTTGGCGTCGGGCGTGTTGCACGCTGTGCTCAAGGTAAAACAGACCGGTGCTGATGGTGCACTGATGTTGTGGGTGGACTGACATTCCTTTCAGGTGCTCCTTTACCAGTCGGCGCCAACGGCGGCACCACTTGCAGGGAGCACCGATGACGTGCCGGATGGTGCCCTGCAGGATGTGTCCAGCTCACAACAGGACGAGCATGCGACTGCAGCAACGAATGGTGCCATGGAAGTGCAGCAATCGAGTGACACCACGAGCAGCAGTGGCCCTGTGCAAGGGCAGCCTGAGCACTCGGTGCCAGTCGCCGTGCAGAACGCCTGCCATGGCTTGTATCACAATGTCACTATCGACGATCTCATTGGTTCGTTACTATTCATCTAGCACGTTTTATGTTGCGAAACGCACGAACTGTCACTGCCATTCACGACTGAGTGCTGATAATGCGCAGTATTGCGTGTGTGTTGCAGGGGTCTCATTGACACGTGCATCCAGCACTCGACCTGCGTCCACACGCCTGCATGTTCTGCTCGTTGGCCTGCAGGACGAAATGCAGCAGCTGCTGTGGGAGATCGCGAAGGCATTCTGTGAGCCTGGTGGCGCTGGCGACCTGCTCGACGACACCGTGATCGTGATTGTGCCCGTGCTGCCCGGGCTGCCTCAAGTCTGCTCTGCGAACGTGCCGTTGCATCGTGGCGTGCAGACACACATCGACAAGATTAAAGTCTGTGCCACTGCAGATTGCTGATTGAGATGAGCGCAAATGTGCTGTTGTTTTCTTGTTTCGGCACGTTAGATGGGAAGTTTCGTTTCGGCAAGTTCGCAAGTTCCAAACCAGCATAATGGGCACACAACCGTGTCATAGGCATTGCCAGTGACAACGGACACTGACGTTTTTCCAACAACTGCAATAAGTCTGTCCAATAAACAATTTCATGATTTGTCGACGCTGCTTTCACCTGCACAATGCAGGAGTCGTTTGCATCGCTTCACCTTCTGCTGATGATGACACGTGGGGGACTCAGGGTGCAGCATCTGCTGGCTGACGGTGATTTGGCACGGGTACAGAAGACGCAGGTGGAACGGTTGGCGCTCGTTTATGCCAGGGCACATCCGCTCATGGGCGATCAATCAGGTCACTGAATGCAGTGAATGCTATTTGTGACACGCAATTTCAGTAGTTACTGAAACAAAACTAATTGCACCGTTCACGTTAGCAACCGGTTGCCTTGAAGCTAATATGCGACGTGCTGCGCCGCTGCTCGTAGCACCCATGAAAACTGCCCAATCAGCATGCTTAGTTTTGTGTTTGAATTGCAAACGGCGCAGTTGCAATGCCCCGATTGCAGACAAGTCGGACCTGTGCTCTGAGAACGATGCGGTGCGTGCGGCGGTGTCCGACGGCGGCTCGCACGTGTGGCTGCTGTCTGCGTACGGCACGGACGAGCACGCCCGCGAACGCATGCCCCCGCCGGCGTTGTTGCTGCAGCTCGCGTGCTGCTATGAGCAACTCGAGGACTTGCAGCGCAAACTGCTCAGGGAGAACAGACACGCGCTCGCAGCCGTCATACGTGCTGCCGCACACTCGGGTAATATCTTTCATTTTGCTCCCGCGTCTCAATGCGCGCATAGATGGATAAGCAGTCTCATGCACGAGCACGACGCGGGAATTCAAAATTGGCAAAAGGATCCGAGTTTCTTAAATAAGGCCGGGTCACTTAGGCTATTCTGAATTACCACATAAAGATTGAAACTAGTTTCCATTCACGTCCACAACCGCATTGAGTCGCAGGTCTTAAAGAAAAGATAATAGTAGCGTTGTTTTCGGTTGTCGAAGCTGACTGTGTTCGCAAGCAGTCGCCTCGAGTTTGCAGGTGTCTACGGTCGTTTGGTGGAGCATGGTGCCGCAACGAGACTGCTGCCGTCAGGCGCCCGACTGCAGATCGGACGATCGAGCAGCGCTCAGTACGAGGCGTTCGTGCAGTTTGCACATTTGGACGGTGGCTACTTTGTGATGCTGCCAGCTGGCGAGTACTCCGTGCACGTGTCACTTGGCGGCTACAAAGCGCGCACGCTGCTCGTCACTGTGCCGGACAGAGCGAGTGGGCCGGCGGTGCTCGACGTGGCGCTCAAGTCGGACTGGGCGCTGATGGGTCTGCACGCGACTGCGTGGGCGCTGACGCTCGCTGCCGTCGCGCTCGTCGCTCTCATGGTGCGTCACACAGACGTGCGCGCTCACTGCACTGCACTACACCTGTTCATGCGGCATTCAGTTGTTTTGCTAATGAAACTCGCCAACTGCACTCGTAGTGTGCCCATGTAAAGTTCATTGATGCCACTGTTCTCACAGCACCAAAGCAGTTGCACCCGGTTCGCAGGTGTTTCTGTGCGTCTGGTGCAGCGCCGACGAGCGCTCTGTGCGCCACAAGGGCTACGCACGAGCACGCGAGACGACCGGCTTCCAGCGGGTGCCGTTGGATGATTCAGACGATGACGATGACGATGACGACATGTTCGATGTGGACACGCAGGAGCAGGACACGATGACGCTGACAAAGTCGGTCGCAAGGTACAGCAGTGCACGCTCGGGCGCACGACACAACACAAACGGCGCTGTGCACTCCCACCACGACCGCGACCGACTCTTTGAAGCAGTCGCCTATCGACCCAACGCTTGACCGCACGACGACCCTCTTTCGTACTGCTTGTTGTGCAAATTTTTAAAATTCAACACTGACACGTCCAGCGGAATGCTGTGAAATTTGCCGGGTGTTTCTGTTGGTGGGTGCTGGTTTAATTATTGTCGACTTTGTACAGGTACAGATGTTTTTGCTGCCAAATGCCTTTCCTCGAAACAGAGGTTCATGTGACTGATCATGCGCTTATTTTGCTTCTGTGGAAAATGGACGTTACTAAATTGTTTTTGCTCAACCCTGTGACCACTCGACTAGCAGTGGCTTCCATAAATTTAGCCTCCGGCGTTGATTGTTTGTGTATATCTTGTTGACTCTTTTTCTTGTTTGTTTTTCCATTGCTTTCGTTTGGGCACGTTGCAATTGGTCTGTTGTGCAAAATAAATCTCATTTCTTCATTTTGTTGTTTCATGTTATAGTTTGTGAGCATGACAAGGAACCACAAACAGCGTTTTGTTTACATGCGGTCGAATGTCACAGAAGTCTGGTGCACGGCTCAAAAAACGGTCTCACTTTTGGGGCTTTTGCCGCATGCGGTATTAATAACCGTATTGTAATGTTGCTAAAACGATGAACAAAAATAGAAAATTGGCCTTGACAATGGGATTTGTGTGCAGTGCAACAAGATGGCGCAGTCACGGCCAAATGCAGTAACCCTCGATGTGCGACTGCGTTTGAGAATTGAGAGTTGTCCAGCGCAGTCGCGAATGTCGTGAGTTTGTTGTTGTTCCGTGCAACGACGTCACAGAATGCAAATAATTCCTGCAGTTTTCAAAAGTTTGTCAATACTTGATACGATGGAAAGAGCACTGCTCTTGTGGACAATCTCTGTTCAAAATTGAGCATTATCACCAACACAGTTGATAAAACGAGATCGTGAACACGGATATTCGAAAGATGTGAACAAATGGAGAAAATCAGAACATTCATTTTTTGACACACCGAATCAAATGACTGTAAAACTACTGTTGAGTGGTGAGGTAACTTATCAAATCTCCTTTTTTTAATTTTAAATAGGTCATGCTACAGACAACACAATGTTTTACACAGGTGCATTATCGTGAACTGCAGGGTCCCATTTTTCGTAATGAAAAGCGTTCATCAGTTGTTGTATGTTGGTGTCGTTGGTGTCAGTTGTTTGTGCCAATGTGTCCAGACACAAGCAGACAACAACATCAATTGGAATCTTTGGAAAAAATGGATAGACGATGGTACCAGTAAGAAGAACCCAAGCGGCTGGCGCAGAACGTTGCGGGCACGCTTGGATGAGGGCAGCAACACCAGCGAAAGTGACAGGTGCGAAATTTCAGATCAGGATTTCATTTCGAAAACGGCAAAGATTCACATTCTAAAAACTGATGCGACCAACTTGAACTTGATATAATATTACACCCTAACCCTAACCTTGTGCGCCACGTAAATCGTATCACTTTCTCAGCAGCTACAAGGAGTTCGAACCGAATGCCGATTTTCTTTATTGCTGCGAAAATGATTCGTCAATTCCTGAACAATGTCACAAGCGATGCAATTACAAAACGTTGAACAACAGAGCGGTTAGTTTCGTCGTTGATGTATAAGAGTGACATTTGCTTGCCAAAACTTCGAAAAGTTCGTTTTCAGGGACGAAGACTGCTGAACGGTAATGACAAATGCAGGCGCTATTCGCTACGAATCCTTCAGGTAAAAAGAATCGAAAATGAATGGCTACACAAAAACCACCATAGCCGAGCAAATAAAGTGAGTTTCAATGAAGCGTTGTGCGCGTTGCAGTGCGCCGCCAACCACAAAGACCATCGGGCGTGCTGCCGTTCGTTGGGGGTGCACCGCACACGGGCCGGCGACCGCTGTCTTGCTTTGTGTGACCTTCGCAGACAAGCAGACACAACGCTCGCAACTGCTCGCACGCGCTCGTGTCTCCGCAAACTGAAACAAGTCAACATCTGCTTCCAACAAGATGCCTATGCCTGACACATCCACTTCACCAAACCGTGTTCATCAACTTTCTCGACAAGTTTTTTTGTCGCATGTCGCTCACTGCTCATGTAACCAAAAAACGTAACGATTTCAATTGGCTTGTTCTCATTTCTACATTTCGTTGTTTCACGTTTTTATTTTTCTTGACATTGGGCTGGTTCACCTAGCATTCAGCAATACGGTGTTTTTAGTTCGTGACCGCTTCACATGTCACACATATTTGTTGATTATTTGTTGAGTTGCTATCTCAGTGACGTCACGAATGGTACGTCATGAGTTTTTGTCAGCGCAAGGTCACTGCATGCAAATGAGTCCTGCAAGTTTCAAACATTTGTCAATACTTGATACGATGGAGAGAGCATTGTTCAAAATCACTGTTCATTGTGGACAATCTCTGTTCAAAATTGAGCATCTTCACAAACACATTGAAAAAAACTAGACTAGATCGTGACGTTCGAAAGATGATATGAAAATGAAAGAAAAATTGAGAAAGCATGAGACATTTATTGGGTTTTTACACTGAATGACAAGTGGTGAATGTGACTTCAATTAAAAAGCAACACTTACACAATTACAGCACTAGTTGCTCTCTATTTTTTCAAAATGTAAGACCTCCCCCAGTCCAGGTCCTTTTGGAGACTGTTTATTTACCCAGGTTTTGCGCGGCTGTATTTTCGTGAACTGAGTGAGACTTTCAGAATGAGAAGCTTTTGTCTGTTGCTGTCTGTTGCTGTGGTTGGTGTCAGTTGTTTGTGCCAATTTGTGCAGGCACAAGCAGACAACAGCATTAATTGGAATCTTTGGAAAAACTGGACAGACGGTGGTACCAATGAGAGGAACCCGAGCGCCCGGCGCAGAAGGTTGCGTGCACGCTTGGATGAGCCAAGTGACAGGTTATGTGCAGTCTAACCCTATAACATATCCAACTGGCTGATTGGTTGGTGGTCACGTGATGCATGCATTATGTGCAAACCAAACTGTGCCTCTGCAGCAATACATGCACACAATGCATGCATCAACCAATTAGCTAGGTCCACCCAATGAATGCGAAACGAAATGGTGAAAACGTGAAAAAATTGAACTTTCGTGGCAAATACAATACGCTGCGCTTAGCGCACATCCGCCACTCAGCGCTCAAGGAGATGTTTCAGCTTTCTGTTTTGAATTTTTGTTTTTTTTCTTTTGCAAAGAACAATGCAGGAATCGTTTTTTTTTTGATATTTCTGCTACGGTAACACAATTTTCTCTGAAATCACAGTTTTTTTGTTGCAGCAGCCAAGCCACCAATTTTTTCTAGTTTTGCAAACAAAAAGCACAACAACAGTTATTCGTGCTTTTCGTTGACAATTCGATTTGTGCAGCAACACTCCAAATGCCCGAACAATTTAGTTGACGCACGGGAATTTCTATGAAACTGTCTACGTTTATCAGAGAAAAACAGGCTCGGGTCGGCCAATCTCGTCATCATCAGCAGAAAATCAGCAATTGTTCTTCTTGAAAGAAAAGAAACAAAAATTCACAGCAGAAAGCTGAAACATCTCCTTGAGCGCTGAGTGGTGGACATGCGCTAAGCGCAGCGTACTGTATTTGGCGCGATTCCATTTTTTCGCGTTTTCACGATTTCGATTCACATTCATTACACGGTGGACATATCATCTAAAATTTTAACACAAAAATGAAAAGTGGGTGATATGCAATTAAAATTTTAGCTCAAACCATTCAGTCGTTGGCGCGCTAGAGCCAATTCTTATCATGTAGTTTTTTTGGGTCACCCTGCAATTGCGTGTGCGTGCGTGCTTCTTTCAGCAGTAGTTACGAAGAGTTCGAGCCAAATGCCGATTTTCTCTTTTGCTGTGAAAATGATTTCGCAATTTCTAAAAAATGCCACGAGCGATGCAATTACAACACCTTGAACACCAGAGCGGTTAGTTTAGTTGTTGATATTTGAGAGTCAGTTTTGCTTCGCATTGATAAATTTAAACCAGCTCGTTTTTAGGGACGAAAAATGTTGAACAGTGATGATAAATGTAGACGCTATTCACAACGGATTCTTCAGGTAAATCGAGTCAAAATTTATTGGATGAACAAAAACACTTATCGAAAGAATAAAATCAGTTTCAACAAACCCCGAAATGCCCGAAGGGCATGAACAAAGCCATTCTTCTGTTTTTGAGAAAAACTTACAATTGACTAAGTTAAAGCGGCATTCATGAAACAGGATTGACACGTGACTGTGTTGAAACGTAGCAACGCGGGCACTAAATACTGCTTCATGAATGCACCTTTACAGTTGCAATTACAGTTTTACAGAGGTGACAAAGATAAACTAGCCAGTAACCAAGCAACGTTGTTTATATGAGATTACCGTTCAATTTGATGCCATAACAGCAAAATTAAATTTGATTTTTTTGCTGACACCGAAATGGTTTAAAGCGACGATAACAACAGCGGCACTGGTATCAATGCGTTTCACTGTTGCATTTTACTTACAGTATGGCCGAATAAATAAGACAGTCCATCAAGGCAGGATCAGTTGCAGACTAGGATTTTTTTCAAAAATGCCAACTTAAAATTTCCAATCATGGATGCAAGGCAGAAATAATGAACCGAATAGCACAAAGAAACCGTTAGTTTAAAAACACGTCAAATTTGGCACACAATTGGGTCACACGTATTTTTTCTTTCAATCAAATTTCGTGCGCTCCTTGCATCCGTATCATGATTTTCATGCAACTGTTGCATTTTTCAAGCATGTTTCCGTCGATTTGCCTAAAAAAATGCACGGCGCTTTCGAACCAAAAAATGTAGGTCAAAATTTTAGGTTGATTCCAATGGTCTGTTCTGCTGAATCAGGAGAACCTCGCAACGTTGAAATGCAGCAACAATTAGTGCGACCAAAATCAGTTATACCATTCTGCTGCAGCATTAGCACGTCTGCCGAGCACGTGTTTTTCCAACAGGTTTGCTCGACATTTTTTGGTTCGAAAACACCGTGCATTGTTGATGCCTTTTTAACAAATTGACGGAAACATGCTCGAAAATGCAGCAACGGTATGAAAAACATCGTAAGCAAAATGCAATAGTGCAACACTTTCATTCCAGTAAACAATCTGTTTTTTATGAGGTTTTTGTGTTTTGTTGAAGCACAGGAGCTAAGAGCAAGCAAAAAAGTTTTTGGTTGAATGAAGAGACTGATACAATAATGTAATCTGACTTTCCATAGCAAAAAGATGTTTTCTCCTGTTAAACTTTTTTTGCAACGACCTTGCTGAAAGGTTATTGTTCCCGTGGCACAATGAAGCGTTGTGCGCGTTGCAGTGCGCCGCCAACCACAAAGACCATCGGGAGTGCTGCCGTTCGTTGGGGGTGCACCGCACACGGGCCGGTGACCGCTGTCTTGCTTTGTGTGACCTTCGCAGACAAGCAGACACAACGCTCGCAACTGCTCGCACGCGCTCGTGTCTCCGCAAACTGAAACAAGTCAACATTTGCTTCCAACAAGATGCCTATGCCTGACACATGCATTTTGTTGTTGTTGAATCCTGTTTATCAATCTTTTTGACATTTTTAAAGAAGTTGCCGTTTATATTAACAAGTTTTTTTGTCGCATGTGTGCTCCTGTACCTCAAAAACGCAAGGATTTGTGTTTTGTGTTCGTGTAATTGTGTTTTACGTTGTTCATCTTTTATTGTCGGTTACAGCGTCCTCCAAACCATTTTACCTTGATAATGTGTTACATCAAAAATGATCATTAAAACGCATATGACGCAGTTTTGTTATTCACATTCACTAGACGTGTTCGTTCTCTTGAACAATAATTGACCAAAACAGGTCCTTATGGTGGGTTTCCATTGGCAGCGTCAAAGAATTTTGTAATGAAAACATGACTGACAAAGGCGTGCTGAAGCAGTTGGCACTGGCGATTTGTTTAGCGTTACTGGTGAGCGCACAAAATGGCATGAACTGGCACCTGTGGAAGGATTTCATTGACGACGCATTGTCACCGGCAAAACCAGTCGCACGACCGCCACCCCCTCCAAGGCGCCCGCCACCAACGCCCGAAAACAAGTATACAGCCTGACTATTAGAATGTCAGACCAAAACGCCATTATCTGCTACACGCGCACAGATACCCGCGTGCACGTTCAGGTTTGGCTGATCCCTTCACGTGAAAAAAACTGCATGTGAACGGTGAACAAACTGAAAATCTAGTGCAGCGCATGACAAGTAGGTGTTTTATAGCAAACGACGTCCCTACACTTAAATCGACACGTTTGGCATAAACCTAAAGCACAATGTTTGAGACATGCCTTCACCTTTTGGATGGATGGATTTGAAAGTCAGCAAATATTATTGGGTTAAGTGAAGAAACGATGACACACAGCGCCAGTGGTCGTGCTAACAAGGCGACAGCGAGCACGCGAGCGCAGGCGACTGGCGAGACGTTCCGCAAGTGCTGCGAGTCAGACAGTCGAGTGCCGCACGCGTGTCACGACAGATGCGACCACAAAATCATGGACGGAAAACTGGCAAGTCAACTGATGCGTCGCAGTGACATGAACAGGTGAACCTGCTTTTATGCGTCCACAAACAATTTGCGCTAAAATTCAGGTTCGTAACATTGCGATCGGTGTCGACAAGTGCAACAAACAGGCAGGCTTGTATGTTTTGCAGGTTTGTTTGTTTTTGATTAATTTAATAGCTCCCTTTTCCCTCCTTCCACCGGTTCAAAAAATTCAAAGATGCAAAGTTTGGTGGTTTTACTTTGGACATACAGATAATCGTCGCGTGAGTCAATTCTTTTGCTACGAGAAGGAAAACGCAACCTCTGAGCTTACTTTGTCCTGAGGGCACCAATAATCTAATCCCACATTTCGATTTCGGTGCCTGACAGTCCAGTACCGTAACCCCAAAAGACAGCGAATCGTAAAGTTTTTTAGTCGATAATCCAACACTTCTTCCGAACAGAAGTTTTTTTTCAAAAAAATTTAAAACAGACACTTTTTAGTGTGCTGGTAACCACAAAGACCATCGCGACTGCTGTCGGCTGCGCAACGTGCACGACACAAGTGCAGGCGAAAAGTGCCTGATATTCTGTGACGTTCGTGACCAGCCGGAGACACCAATCACGGTCAGCTTGGAACTGGTGCCTTGTTTGAAGAAACTCGACACAATTCAAAGCTGCTTCCGCGACAACGCTTACACCTGAATGTGATATGGAATTACTTGGCTCACATCATTACGAATGAATGTACACTGGAACTGTAAATCATGAGCAATCAGTTAATCCGCTGTTTTTAAATTAGGCTAATTGGTCCAACCAGCTCGATGCAGCCAAACAGCAAGCCAGAATATACTAATTGCATACGTTTTACAGCTTGAATGTGCCTGTAGGAAGTCTCTGGTTCTTTTTTCACTCAGAAACACTGAAACTCACATGTTTATATCACCTGCGATCCATACAGCGCTCCAGTTTCTACAGTTTCTAACCGATTCTATATTTGCATTTGAAAACACCCAAAGGATAAACATGTGACACTTGTCCCACTCGGGTCAATTAACTTCACGTCCGTAAGTCGAGAAGTTGAGCGCAAAGCAGAGCAGAACAAAGGTCACTGCGTTTTTAACATCGGTGTTGTATCTCTGCAGAAACGTAAGAGGCCAAAGTTGGCAATAAACGGATATTTTTGTTAGTAATGCTGTAATAGCCAGTAGCAGCAATGTTAGCTTGCAAACTAAACGTGAGCAGCTGCACTGCTGTTAGGAACTGCGAACACATGAAACGTTCATCACGTTTTGCTACATTGCTTGATAATTAGATGCCTACTAAAAAGATAGTGACTAGCCAGCCAGCCATACTCTACGCGCCCACTGGTTTTTCCTTTAGGCTAACAAAGCATTCATTTTATCAAACAAAGGTGCTTTCAATATTTGAAACCTTTGCCTGTCCATTCCCCTCGTGGGTTATGCGATTTTAGTTCACGAAGTTACAACAATTCTTTCTCGTATAACCACTCTAGAAGCTAGTGGAAAAACAACGAGCTATTTGCAGCGATAATTGACTTTATTCAATGTCTGAGGGCGCCGAGTGCTGACAATGGATTCGAATTACCGAAACACTAATGAACAGCAGAAAATTTTGTATAACGAGCAATTTGAGCTGAGCTGATTTTGTTCACAAAACTAGCAAACTGTGAAAAACAGCATCTCAAACACGACATCCGCAGTGACAATGTCGTCAACGACAGCGCTGCCCTGTGCCGAGGCGGAGGGCGCACTGAACACGCGCAATGCCACCGAGCCGCCGTGTGTCTGGGACGAACTGCGTTTCTACCTGAGTGGCCACTTCACGTTGCTGATCATCGCGCTAGGCATCGTCTTCAACGTGTTCGTCATCGGGGCACTGCGAACACACATCCATCCACGGCCGATCATCTGTCACTATCTGACTGCGTTGGCTGTCTGGGACAGTCTGCTGTTGACCACGTCTGCGTTCATGACCGCCGTGCCGAATGTTTTCTATGGAGGTACAATATCATCATGTTAGATCAGACCTGACAAAGATGACTCAACTAAGAACTACCAGCGCAGGTCAACTGAACGGCGACCCGCTACTGACGTGGTACCCGTTGATTTTGTTCGCCAGCAACGCCACACTGGTCGGCAACGCGTGGACACTGGTGCTGCTGGCCATCGAACGCTACCACTCGCTGCGCGACCCATTCAGCCGCTTTCGCCAGCGCGCCACCAGCCTCCGGCGCATCTTGTTCGCCACGGCCGTCATCGCTCTGTTCTATTCGTGGCCACGATTCTTTGAGCTGCGTCTCGTGCACTGCGTCGAAACGGACGCGTTTGGCAGTGAAATTCGCAAACACTACGAATTGGTACCGACCGAGCTTAGAGAGTCGGTTGACAAACTCGCAAGCTTTGCATCGCGCTTTGTGTTTTGCCACAAAATCCAGGTAAAAATATGTACGTTGCCGTCTTGCAGAAACGTCTACTACAGTATTGGCCACCGTGTGTTGGGCGGCATGTTGTTCTACTCGTTGGTGCCCTACATGAGCATACTATTGTTGACGCTGAAAATATCACGCACCGTCACCGACGACCACTTCGCGCACAAATGGAACTCAGAGACGCACAGACACTCGGAGATACTGGACTCGAGCAACAGAATGCTGCTCATGGTGAACACAAAGGTTGGCGCCAGAAACACAAAACTGGCCTTCACAAGAACGTTGACAGATTCGCTCGCACGTCGTGATGCCAATTTGAAACGAGTTTCAGTATTTGATCACACAACTTCCGACGACCGTCTGGGACGTGCTGGAGCTGCTGGTTGACTCGGCCACGTTCCGCTACGACACAGCGATCACGTTCATGATCGCCATTTGCAACCTGCTCGTCACACTGAACAGCTGCACCAACTTCTGCGTGTACTTTGTGTCGTCGACGTTCTTTCGCAAAGCCGTGCGTCGTCTGCTGCGTGGCCACTGCACTCGCGAGCAGTACACGCTGCTTGCTGCTGGTTATCAGATCAGACTGCTAGCAGCCGGCCAGGCACAAGTACAATAGTCTCTCGTTGTCATTGCTAGTGCTCCAACGTATTGCGGTCATCGATGAGAAATTAGTGACGCGGCAATTCGAATTTGCTGAAGTGACCGTGGTCACAAAGTAAAAGTCACCCTGGTGACTTTCAATTGCTGCACCAAGCATGAAACGAACTTTCTTATGCACGGATTGAGTCGCCGAACCAAATAAACGTTTGTAGCCGACCCGACAATGCTGTTCACGAAACAGCCCTCTCAAACACAGTATTCTTTTCTACCAGGGTCTGATTGCGTACCTCTCTGAAGGGCACAACGCGCGCTTGCAGAAGAAACGCAGCAGCGCACCGGCAGACACGACGGCCGAGGTGGACTTCTCGGAGGCACGCTCGCGGGCGGACACCGACGACACGCACGCACAGAAACGCCTGCACGCCACAGGTAGCACCTAGGTTTTCAAACGTGTCCCACTGAAATGACGTCATGTGGCGCAAAACATGCGCTTGTCGTTTACAGTATACCAGACTTTCCGTTTAGCCGATTTCTTCCCGTAAACAAATGGTGAATGTCGATTCAGTCACACCAAACTGAAATTTTAGTGCCTGTACATTGACAAACGGGTTTTTAAAGGAAATGACGTCAGTTCAGCCTGGACACGTTTGAATAAGTCCACAATGCTCTGCATTCGCAATGCAACGACACTCCACAAATCAACTGAACATCATTTCAATCAATAATCACTGGTGCCACAAGGACTGAGCGGGTAGAGACAATTGGCCAGCAGAACATTTAGTCCATTCTCCTGTTCACCAAACCACCAGAGAACATTCATGTTCAGCAAATTACTAAAAAACAGCACACCTCGCAGCGGGCCATCGCAACAGCTCCAGCAGCGAGGTGAGCACGTTCCGACTGCAGCCGCTGAGCTTGCACCAGACCGTGGTGGACCTGCGGCCGATGACGCACAAGCAGTCGAACATCAACAGCGCCAGGAGTCAGTCGCATGTGACGAGGAGTTGCTGCCTCACGGACGAACACGACCCCACCGAGAGGGAGGCACTGCTCGGACGCATGCTCACCGCACCCTCCACGAACAGCTTCGCAGCGCACGTGAACGCACTGTGAGCCACCAGGCACAATGCCCTTGTACGGTTGTAAAGTTCAGTGTCACTGGAAACTCAGAAAAAAAACCGAACTCATGTTGTTCACTTTTTGTGATTGTTCGATATTTCGCGTTTTCGCGTTGCACAAGCACAACTCCATAGTCATAAAATCGTCGCATCTTGAGAAGGTATACTTTTATTGTTGTCCTGTAAACAAGCGGAAATGAAAAAAAAACTGTACACGATACGGAAGACGGAATATACAAAAAAAAGGCAACCGAAAAGTGCACTAACGTGCATACAAGAACAGCAGGGCAAATGGATACATAATCGAAATGAAAGACGCACTCATAAACGGGTAGAGAACCAAAAAACACAACTTGCTTGCTATCCCCGTGTGAAAACTGAGACTCAAAAGGCTAGGACCATGGCTGGGGTGAGGTGAGCACACGCGAAACCGCCATGCGCAATGGATCAACAAAAAAATGCTAACGAAACATTAAAAATACGAACTAGTATCACTTTCGAAATCCGACCGCAATCTTTTAATTCATCTAATAAACACTCGAAGGAATTGCAATGCAAATCACAAGGTTTCAAAAGAAAAGAAAAACTATTGAAATAAAAACTACAGCAGATAATTAGAGCGTTGACAACTTTTAAAATGTAAGGAAATTGTACCATCGCTGAAAGCGCAAACGTAAAAACTGAAAAGAAACGAAAACGCAGTGCAGGTGAATAGATTAATTATTATTGTTGCTGTCCGTGTCAGATGTCAGGTCGACCAGGGGCCAATCAGTGCGCACCGGTTTCGGTGGCAGCACAGCGACCACGCAGCAATCTTCGTCGTCATCATCGTTTCTTGGCATTCTTGGCATCACGGTACTTCGATTCGCCTGAACTGATCAAAAGCAAAACCGTCCACATTTTGCGCTTTGCGATACTAGTTTGCTTCAATGCGTGCAGATTGCAGGTGTTGTAGTTGAAGCAGTCAAGAAAGTCAGAATAGACAATTTACTAGACAGAATTTTGACTTTCACTTACAATCAGAACAATTCGGATTCCATTTTCATCAAACTTGGCAACTGATATCTGCACCGCTGCCGAATCGTGACTCGCCTGATTAATCGTATCACGCAAAACACTGAAAATCGTTACAAACCGTGGTTGCGGTAGTTTCGAGCCAAAAATGCTTCAACAAATATAAAAAAAAGAATGCGCGTTTAACTTGACTGACCCGGACGACGACGCCTGCTGTGGCTGCCGGCCATTCAACAAATCGCACGAACATTGATCTTGGTCCATACTTTGTTTGATTAACGATCTGTTTGACTTGCTTTGTGATATGATACGACGACGACGCGTTGTTAGTTTGGTTAGAAATGATGACCTGAATTTTTGGATTGTGCATATTAAAAGTGCAATAAACCACCACGGTCCACGACCACGACCCCACCCCACCATAGCATAGTTGTTCTAGGGGGGGGGCTGGGGGGCAGATTTGTATACATACTTATATGTGATTTTTTGATTTCTGATAAGTGGTTGCTTGCAATGAGTCGTTGTAGGTTCCTAATCCTAATCCTAATCCGAAGCCAAGCCTTTTTATAAGGTGAAAATGATCAATTTAGTTTTTGCATTTTTTTCTTTCCTGTGTTAAAGGGCAGGGGCCACCGCTACTGCACATGCACCTGTTTTAATAATGATATGATGCATTACGCCCAGTACCGTGGGCCCAAAACAATTTTCGAAGGGGGGGTATGGTGCCGTGGGGGCAGTACCGTGGGCGGGGGGGGTGGGGGGGGTCCACCCCCCAGGGAGCCAGAGTCCGTCGGGTGGGGGGGGTGGGGGGGGCACCGTGCCACCCCCCCTAAAACCGGGCACCCCCCCATCGGACCCCCCCCCCTCGAAAATTTGGCCGACACCCCCCACACCCCCCATGAAATTTTGTCTGGCGGAGACCCCCCTAGGGTTGGCAAAATACCGTTTTTTTCAAATCGTGGTAAAAAAAACCTGTATTTTTACCGAACGAAAGCCGAATGTAAAAAACGAAAGCCAAAAAGTTGTAAAACCCCCATATTTTTCGCAGCCGACTTTAAACTTGAACCAGGATTTGTGAAAACAGCTTTCAGAATGTTTTGTTCAAAATATCGTGCACCAACGAAGAAAATAAAATATGTTTGGGCTTGAAAACCCAAAAGGTCAGCAATAAATCGAACATTATCTTTTGCTCAATCGTTAATATTCCACCAATTACACAGGAAAAACCATAGCGTTTTAACCGGACAGTCTTTAGTCACAATGACGAACACAATTTGCTGCAATAACGCAATTAAACCGAATTTAGATTTAGAATTTAGAATTTGAATTCAGATCAAAAAGAAAACAAAAAGAATTGTGTAAGAAAGACAATATTGAGCGACATTTGGAATTTTTGAAATTTTCAGCTCAGCTCGGCAGATCCAGCCGATTCTTGCACCTCGCTTAACAGTTCTTTCAAAACATCAGTGTCAATTTCGTCATCATATTTTTCTTGGTCACAGATTTTCTCATTTTCTCATCAAAAATGATATAAAAACTCAGGGTCCGAAATTGAAAAAAACCGGAAAAATACGAAAAAAACCGGAAAAATACAGAAACGGTATTTTTCCCGTTTTTTTCAAGGCACAAATTTTTGCCCTGGTAAAAAAACGCGTATAAATACGTGTTTTTTTACCGGTAAAAACCGGTATTTTTACCATGCCAACCCTAGACCCCCCCCAAAATTTTCTGCACACCCTAAATTTTTTTTCGAAAATCATGATTTTTTGTCTATAAAGTCTATAATATAAGCTGAATATATGATAACTTGACCATCTTCATTGTAATTTCAAAGATTTTGCAGCTAAATTTAGCGTTTTTCCTTTAAAATTTAAGCGAAAAAAATTTCATGGGGGGGGGGGGGGGGGGGTGGACCCCCCCACAGAAAATTTTGAAAAAATGCACCTCCCCATGGGACGGGGGGTCCCACGTTACCATAGGTTGGACCCCCCCCCCTCACTTTTTGGTCGGCACCCCCCCACGGCACCATACCCCCCCCCCCTTCGAAAATTTTTTTGGGCCCACAGTACTGGTGGGTGGGGGGGGGGTGCCGACCAAAAAGTGAGGGAGTAGGGAGGGTCCAAACTATGGTAACGTGTGACCCCCCCATGAGGGTCCCATGGGGGGGTGCATTTTTCAAAATTTTCTGTGGGGGGTCCACCCCCCCCCCACCCTCCCCCCATGATAATTTTTCGCTTAAATTTTGAAGGAAAAACGCTAAATTTTGCTGCAAAATCGTTGAAATTACAATGAAGATGGTCAAGTTATCATATATTCAGCTTATATTATGGACTTTATAGACAAAAAATCATGATTTTCGAAAAAAATTTTAGGGTGTACGGAAAATTTTGGGGGGGGGGGGTCTCCGCCAGACAAAATTTCATGGGGGGTGTGGGGGGGGGGGGTGTCGGCCAAATTTTCGAGGGGGGGGTCCGATGGGGGGGGGTGCCCGGTTTTAGGGGGGGTGGCACGGTGCCCCCCCACCCCCCCCCCACCCGCCGGTCGCGGGGGCTCTGGGGGGGGGGTGTACCCCCCCACCCCCCCCTCGCCCACGGTACTGACTGATTACGCCGGCCGGCCTAGGGTTGTAAAAAAAACAAAAATCGTCATTTTTGTTTTTTTTTTAATTTTAAAAAAAAAATTTCAAAAAACAAAGTTGTGCTAAATCAACCAGGGAGTTCGAAGAACCACATTTGATGTGCAATCGCCTCCCGTATGACTCCCGTATGGCGGAACTTTCCAGATTTTGTTTGGGTGACCTCATTTACCCCTTTTCCAAACCGTTACCACACCTCTTCTTGTGTTTTGACCCCCATAACGTCACAAATTGTCCCCAGCAGTACCGTGGGCGGGGGGTGGGGGTACACCCCCCAGAGCACCATAGACCGTCGGGTGGGGGGGGCACCGTGCCACCCTCCCCCTAAAACCGGGCACCCCCCCATCGGACCCCCCCTCGAAAATTTGGCCGACACCCCCCCACACCCCCCATGAAACTTTGTCTGGCGGAGACCCCCCCCCCCCAAATTTTCTGCACACTAGGGGTGGGTCGGTATAAAAAACGGTTTTTTTTTCGGTATAAAAAACGGTATAAAAAACGGTTTTTTAAACCAGCGCCAAAAAAGGGCCAAAATATCTTACCGATATTTTACCGCGTAAATGTTGTTTTTTTCCGGTTTTTTATACCGCCGAAAAACCCAAATTTTAATTTTTGAAATCACTCAAAATGCACTGTATTCCGCACATGATCATTTTCACCTTATAAAAAAGGCTTGGCATAGGACTAGGATTAGGTTTAGGATTAGGAACCTACAACGACTCATTGCAAGCAACCTCTGATCAGAAATCAAAAAAAATCACTTTTAAGTATGTATACAAATCAACTAAATAAGGCTGTTTTGACTTTTAAAATTGACAAAAACAACTAAATAAGGCTGTTTTGACTTTTAAAATTGACAAAAACTTTTGTGAAAATTAGCTTCCGACGTATTACATAGGGTTGTTAGGTTAAATTACATAAATTACATTAATTACAGTCGAACTCAATAAAATGTGGAATCAGCTAATTGGTCGACCGAGGGGAGGCTGCTCACACTCCGCACCCTTCTTTTTTCGTGGATCTGGATTCTATTGAATCGTGTTTCTTTTGAATGAGTGTGAATTTCTAGCACCCTTTTCATGCTAAAAATAAACTCAAAGGGTTGGAGAACTGCGAAATTCAATTTTTTTTATTCAACAGCTCAAAATGCATTTTTTACTGACGACGACGACGACTACGTCGTCGCTTAATTTTTACGTGTGAACTGAAAGACAAAAGCCTGAAATGAGTGCGCTGTGTAGCCAGCTGAAGGGGGTTTCATTCCTAGCTGACCGATCGACATGCGTCCGCAATTAAAAAAATTCGTTCCGACTTCGCGGACGACGACGACACGACGACGACTTTGCTTTCATTTTTCATTTTCACCGTTTTCAAGTTGTTTTTGGTAAGCTGCTGTGTTCATTTACGTGGTGCACGCAGCAAACCATGCACAGCGCACTCCTTTCAGGCTTTTATTTTTCAGTCCACACGCAAAAATTAAGCGACGACGTCGTCGTCGTCATTAAACAAAAAATACATTTTGAGTTGAGCTGTGGAATAAAAATTTTCTAAATTTCGCGGTCTCTAACCTTTGAGTTTATTTGTAGCACAAAAAGGGTGCTGGAAATTCATAAAAACACGTTTCAATAAAATCCTAATCCACGAAAAAAGAACGGTGCGGAGTGTGAGCAGCCTCCGCTCGGTCGACCAATCAGCTGATTCCACATTTTAGTGAGTTCGACTGTACATAGGTTAAATTTTTTTCTAAAAGTTTCAAAATCAAAGTTGTGCTAAATCAATCAGGGAGTTCGTAGAACCACATTTGATATGTAATGGTTTGCTGCGTGCAAAGTAAATGAACACAGAGCTCACCAAAAACAACGAAAAGAAAAGAAAAATGAAAGCAAAGTCGTCGTCGTGTCGTCGTCGTCCTCGAAGTCGGAACGCATTTTTTTTAATTGCGGACGCATGTCGATCGGTCAGCTAGGAATGAAACCCCCTTCAGCTGGCTACACAGCGCACTCATTTCAGGCTTTTGTCTTTCAGTTCACACGTAAAAATTAAGCGACGACGACGTCGTCGTCGTCGTCAGTAAAAATTGCATTTTAAAGCCGTTGAATAAAAAAATTGAATTTCGCAGTTCTCCAACCCTTTGAGTTTATTTTTAGCATGAAAAGGGTGCTAGAAGTTCACACTCATTCAAAAGAAACACGATTCAATAGAATCCAGATCCACGAAAAAAGAAGGGCGCGGAGTGTGAGCAGCCTCCCCTCGGCCGACCAATCAGCTGATTCCACATTTTATTGAGTTCGACTGTAAGCGCCTCCTGAATGACTCCCGTATGACGGAACTTTCCAGATTTTGTTTTGGTGACCTCATTTACTCCTTTTCCAAACCGTTACCATTCCTCTTCTTGTGTTTTGATCCTTTAAATTTTGGCCTTTAAATTGGCAAAAACTTTCATGAAAATTATTCGCCGACGTCAATTTGGACCTACTTTTTGCAGCATGTGGATCCAAACCCAGGTCGTGTTTCTCGTTCTAAATGACTTTTTCTGTGTTCCGTAGTAGTTTTTTGCATAGTTCAGATAGAAAACGCACCTGTTCACGTTGTTCGAAGCTAAACATTATCCTGACCCAATCCTAACCTAAGTCAAGCCTTTTGAAGAAGGAAGACGTCAGAACAATTGCGTTTTGAACAAGTTTTTGTTGAGACCGGAGGGTGTGCTCGCGCGCTAGTGGATCATGAGCATGAGCATGCCGATGCCCGTGCGCGCAGGGTTTTACCTGGTATGGCGACAAATTGCGGAACAATGGTGAAAAAAATCGAAAAGTCGATTCTAGGGTAACTTTTTGCGCTGATTGCGAAAAAGTGGGTACCGTTGCGTAATTTTGTTTCAGTGGCCCAAAAATCACGATTTTTTGTCTTTTTGGCAGTTTTTTGGGATGTTTTAGGTCCGTGTGGTGTTATACTTGAACGAATCTAGTCAAATTTGGTATCAATCGACTCCCCTTGATTAGGCGAACAACTTTCGTTTATATACCAATACCGTAACTTTACTACCGTAACTCGTAGAGCCCGATTTTTACCATTTTTAACCAATTTTTAGGCGTGAAAGTGACATTTTTGATCCCTGTAATGTTATAGTGGTTCGGATTCAATCAAATTAGGTATCAATCAATTCCTCTTGGTCAAGCGAACAACTTTGGTTCAAATGCCGTAACCGTAGCTTGTCTACCGTACCCCTTAAACTACGGTATTTTACCAATTTTTCACCATTTTCAGGGCTGAAATTGACTTTTCTGCTCCATGCAGTGTTTTACTTGAACGAATCTAGTCAAATTTAACATCAATCGACTCCCCCTGATTAGATAAAAAACTTTATTTAAATGTGGTAGTTTTTGCTTGACTACCGTACCCCTTAAAGCACGATATTTTACCAATTTTTCACCATTTTAAGTCCTGAAATTGGCTTTTTTTGTCCATGCAGTGTTATACTTGAACGAGTCTAGTCTAATTTGCTATCAACAAACTCCCCTTGATCAGGCAAACAATTTTTGTTTACATACCGTAACCATATCTTTGCTACCGTAACCCGTAGAGTGTGTTTACAGCAAATTTGACTGGGCTCGTTTAAGCATAACACTGCATGAACCAAAAAAGCCAAATTGAGGCCTGAAAATGGTGAAGAATTGGTAAAATATCGTGCTTTAAGAAGTACGGTAGTCAAGCAAAAACTACGATATTTAAATAAAGTTGTTTGCCAGATCAGGGGGAGTCGATTGATGTAAAATTTGACTAGATTTGTTCAAGTATAACACTGCATGGGAAAAAAGTCAATTTCTGGCCTGAAAATGGTGAAAAATTGGCATAATACCGTTGTTTAATGGGTACGGTAGACAAGTTACGGTTACGGCATTTGAACCAAAGTTTTGAAACCAAGAGGAATTGATTGATACCTAATTTGATTGAATCCGAACCACTGTAGCATCACAGGGATCAAAAAATGCCACTTTCACGCCTAAAAATTGGCTAAAAATGGTAAAAATTGGGCCTACGGGTTACGGTAGTAAAGTTACGGTATTGGTATATGAACGAAAGTTGTTCGCCTAATCAAGGGGAGTTGATTGATACCAAGTTTGACTAGATTCGTTCAAGTATAACACCACACGGACCTAAAAATATCCCAAAAAACTGCCAAAAAAAAAAAAAATTGTGATTTTTGGGCCACTGAAGCAAAATTACGCAACGGTACCCACTTTTTCGCAATCAGCGCAAAAAGTTACCTCAGAATCGACTTTTCAATTTTTGTCACCATTGT
>JASANC010002406.1:0-16423 GCA_030248135.1 Theristus sp. LFF4_11 | reverse complement strand
CACAGAAAGCATGCACCACATGGCCACCAACCAATCAGCTGATTACCTAAAATGTACAGTTCGACCGTACCAAAGAAAAAACGACCTTTAAAAAAGATACTCAGAACAATGGACTTTATTCACTTCGTTAATTGACGGACGTAACCGTTCTTAAACCACCAATCAGCACACCACACAAAAAAAAGAAAACCAGACAGATGCGCCACGAAGCCCCAAACGCAAACCTGACAAATCGGGCACGTGTGCTGTTGCTGTCTGTTGTCCACTTTGTGACCCCATGCGTGTCTGCCTTGGACGTGACCACACAACTGGTAGGCCTGAAAAAATGAAAAACGACTGGTTTTAAAGTCGATAGTGGTAGCGCTATATGAAGCTGCGATTCGTGTGATTGTGGGCGTGCTGTTTGCACGTTTGGTATTGTCCTAATGAACTGGCAAGCGACTGGAGCTTATTTCATCAGCTTTAATTTCGAACATTTTGTGCATCGTTCAGCAGCGCGCTGAGAATGTGCCGCAAGATCCGATATATTCGTTCTTCTTGCTGTACTTCACTGTTTCGCACGCCCTGTGTATTATTCTGCGACGAGAAAGTGAGACCGTTTAAGCTACAGTCGAACTCAATTATACGGAATCAGCTGATTGATTAGTGGTTTCTGATCCATGCTTATTGGGCAGAAATTGCTGTGGGGACGGAGTTTGGTTTGCACAGAATTCACGCATGCACGTGATCACCAACCAATCAGCCGATTCCGTATAATTTGAGCGGCATCCATGAAGCAAGAATTATCGACCGCGTAGCTACGTTTAGCACATCTACGCGTCACTAAGTATTGCTTATTTATGAATTAGAGTTCAACTTTAGAGTTTAGAGTTCAACTGTAAACGCGCACTTTCTCCAAACTCACATAAGGTTGACACTCCATAGTGGCACTTCTAGCGGGCCGTCGTTTCGGCACGACCAAAGTGTTCAGGTTGACGGGACACTGCGGCCTGGTCGCGTTCAGTTCGTGCAGCATCCTATCGAGCTCCTCTCGCGTCAGCGACGACGCAAGGCCGTCGGCCGTTCGAAACAGAAGTGTCGCGCCGCAAAGGTCGATCAACGTACCATCCTGCGCGCACATAATGTTAGGCATCTCGACGGTTTGTCTTGTGTTGTGTGCTGCTGAGAATCATTCATTACGAATTTGATAATATTTTGAATAACATGATGGTATTATTGAAAAGAAAGCGCTTCAGCAGTCAGTTGGTGCTATAACTGAAACATTACTGATACAATCTGTTTCTGTATCATAATTGGCTGACTGGTTTTAGTGGCCACTTGATATTCATGCATTGCTGTGGAGGCGGAGTCACGCGTGCACAGAATGTATGCATCACGTGATCACCAACCAATCAGGTGATTGCATATGATTCAGAAATGGACTGCACACGAATTTGATGTAGGAAAACCTCAAATTAGATTTCCACGCTTTCCTGCTGAAAAAGCGCCGCTTGCGGAAACCGATTGATTTGAGTCCAGACCCCAAATCAGTACCAAAGCATGAGGCTGCGCCTCTTGGCTGCGGTAAAATTAGCCACAAAAAAATCCAGTCTGTGGTTGGTACCCCTAACCGATTAGCATCCGGTGCACCCCCCCCCTTTCCTCACCTCGGCAGGCGACCGGGGATGCCCCCTGACAAAAAACTGTTGGTACTGTTGTTGTTGCACGTTATATGCCGCACCAAATATGTGCCAGTGTGTTTGTGCGGTTGTTTGCGACCGCGCGCAACATTGGAGAGAAATCAGGAGTGTCCAGTCTTCCGACCAGGACTTTTACCGTACCGTTAATTCGTTGGTCGCGTCTCGTACCAGATCTCCTCTGCGCGACGACGACCTCGTCTCTCTGAGAGTATAAATGTCGCCGTCCACACTGACCTGAAAGCAAACGGTCGTTCAAAGTGGGCTGGGATCACTTGTAAACATGAACGAATGTCATGCGGAATATCGTTTTGGTGAAAAACATTATGAAAGAAAATCCTGTGTGAAAAAATCCGAAAACTTCACGCTGATAAAACGTCTGACCGCGAAAAATTGTTCGAAATGGATGTGCATCAAAATCAACAGCACATCGGATAACGGCGTTCATTAAGCAGCATTTAGTGACGCGTAACTGCTTCATGAATGCGCCTTATGAAGACTCCGCTTTTGAAAAAAAAGTTTTGGTAACTAGAAAAACATTTTTTTCTCGAATCGTTGTTCTCTCATCATCGAATCGAGTGTGAAAACGAAATTTGGGCGGTTCTGTTTCAGGGTCAGGGGGTAATGTTTCAGGGATGGTCTAAATAGTTCGCTGGAAGAGTAATTGTCAATTTACTGCAGGAAGAATAAAAATAAGAAGAAACACGAAAAACCCAATTCAAGATCCATCCAATCAGCGAGCCAGAAAGAAACCCGATCTTTTCGTATCTTACTTCGTGCCATTCATACATCAGCGGGGCTCGGGACGGCGGCGTAGCATCGCCAAGGCTGTGATCATTCTGAAAGAAAAATATATATATTTTCGCAATAAATGACAAAAACAATGACGCAAAAAAACACGAAAAAGAAATAAATTTGGAATGTCTGTTTGAATGTAATGTCTGTTTGAACCTGTCACATGAACAGTGTACACTACTCTGAACAACACTGAACCAACGCATTAGGCAAGTATTATCAATTTTTGAGATCCTGCGACTGAATGCGTGTGCAGACGTGGTTTCAATCTTCATGTCGCGTTCGCAATCAAACAGCCCACTTAAGACCCGTTTATACCTGACGTATATCTGCGACGTACGTCTGCATACGTCAGTTATAAACGGGCCTTAACTAAGTTTTCAGTGCTTCTCAATTTTCTGAAAAGAATCCAAAGTTTGTCAACTTTTAAGAACTTCATTGCTTTCTTCCAATATCCACCTCATTCATTGCGCCGTCGTCCTCGTCGACACCAACTGGCGGCGGCTTCAAGATCAGCACGCCATTCGTGGTCAGCCCATCGTACTCGCCATTGCGTTTTTTCCATTTTGTCGCTTTCTCCTGAATTTCAGGGGTAAAGTTTGGAAACACGGCGACAAAAACACAGATGGAACTGTTTATAGGGACGTTTGGTGACGTACGTCCAAGGCACATCTTTTTCTGCTCATGAGTCATGACGTGACGTGCCGTATATGGCACACGTCAAAAAAATGACTAAACAGGCAATGCTTTTTCTCTTATTGCCGCAGCATTACAAATTTTGTTATGCATAAAACGAACTGCAAACAGCACACAGTCAGCTGATTGGCTGGCTGCTCCTGAATTGGGCTCGCTGATTGGTCCTAAATTCGAACCAGTTTTATACTGCGCAACCAATGCTAGAGTCGAATGTTCTAATGCACTACACATAGCACACAATTTTGTCAGTTAGACAAACAAAATGCATTCCAAAAAAACCGAAACACCAAAAAAACTCCGCACCCCGAGGAAAATATTCCTGCTACCATCGAAACCAGCGGCGTACACACGACAGCGGCATCGGTCGGCTGATGTTTCATCCGAAGCACTTGTTCTGTCCGCCAGGATGCGACACGCGTATCGACTGATAGTGGAGCTGAATGGGGCGGCGCGTGGCGGCGGCGAAAGTGCGCTGGGCTTCGTTTTGCTCGGGGTGACCTGGGCGAACGAAACCGGTTGTATTATTGAAGTCCCAGTCTGAAAACCGGACACTAAAAACACCTATCCAGTCAAGCATTTTTTTGGTTCAGTTGAGTTCGAAAGTTATCAGAAAAAAACCAAATCAAAGAAGATGAATAAAAAGCTACAAAATTTCGATTAGCATAAAAACAGCCGCGCACTTTCGACTTTTTCTTTTCTTTCGCCGGACTCGGACTAGGACCGGCGGGCGCTGCAGCCGACGCATGACCGGGACCGGGACCTGCAGCCGCATGCCCGGTCGCCAGCCACGTGTCGACGACCGTGAAATCAATCTGCGGCTCTGACGAACGACCGATCTGAAACAACAACAACAACAAAAATAAAAGAATTTTCAAGTTGAAGTTTGTTGTGCAACATGAAATGTTTTCTTTATCTTGATTTGAGTTGTATTTCGGTTTTGCGTGAAACTACAAAGCGAAACCGGAGCTGCAGCCGATCCCTGATGTTTCATCCCTTTTACAAAATTCAATCAAAGCTGACAATGTCGGCACTTTCGCGTTGTTAAGGCTTCGCATAGGATTAGAATTAGGAACCCACAATGATTTTATTTAGGAAACCTACAACGACTTCATTGAACGCGAACTAAAATAAGCAAAACAAACCTTCAGCCTAGTCTTGGTTAAGCTTGGTTTTGGTTAAGCCGGTTGGTTTAGCAATGTAGGCAAATGGACGTTTCTACCCTTTCATTACAAAATCACAGCAACAGTGAACATTAAGTAATCCGCCTGAAACATTACCACACAGTTTGAAAAACCTCTCTGTATTGCGCTTTTTCTGTTTTTTATTCTGTTCGACGAATTCAATGATTTGCGGAATTTCACGGATTCGTTGCGTTTTGTTCATTGAATGCGCTCATTGATCAGAAACAGGAGGTCTACGAAAGCACGATAAAGTCATAGTCTGAGGCCACTACACTGTGCCGTTGTCACGCTCACGCACAAACACAAACACACAGGCACACTGTCACACACAAACACACAGGCACGCACGCTGCTGTGATATCGCAGGGTGGCGGAGAACTGGTCACCGGAGAACTGGTACCCTCTCACAAACGCACGCGGAGAACTGGTACCCGGAGAACTGGTCACCGGAGAACTGGTACCCACTCTGGTTGCGCGTGTTTCACTGCCTTTTTCCGTTACTGTTGAAGGTTTTTAGATTAATAAAAAGATTTTGTAAAAACTTTGTTTGTTTTATATTAATTGACTAATTCGAAATGTACAGGGTGGGCCAAAAAATCTACTGGATTTCAAATTGCTTTATCTCGCGTCTGGTTTGAGGTTTCAGGCTGAAATATGGAAACATTTCATGTGGAAACTAAGGTTCGTACTTTTTCAATTTAAAAAATTTGTTTCTGATGATTTCTGATGATATTGTCCATTGGAATCATCGGTGCTAGACATGGAAGCATTTCAATGCCGAAAGCGAAAGCTATCACTACTTTCTGGTGCAGTCAAATGTCTGCGTCAATGTTGCACACACCGTTTTCATCTATTTACAAAAAAATGTCAAAACACGATTAAACAGAAAAAAAACTTCGAAAAATGAGAACCTAAATACTATAAAACTTTCAAATTTAAAGTAGTTTGAAGTCCGGTAGCTTTTTGGCCAACCCTGTACTTTAATTATTTGTTATTTATATTTAATTTTAAATAAATGAAAAAGATATGTTAATTAAATTCAGGATGGCGTGTGGATAAATAACTTTTGGAGATGGGTACCAGTTCTCCAGTTACCAGTTCTCCGCACGCGCAAATCAGAGGGTACCAGTTCTCCGCGTGACCAGTTCTCCGGGTACCAGTTCTCCGGTGACCAGTTCTCCGGGTACCAGTTCTCCTACTGCCGATATCGCATGTGTGCCTGTTTGTAATGCCCGAGTGAAACGCCTTCAGACTACGACTTTCCCGTAAGCTTTGTGGATCTAGGATTCGTTTATGTAGTTGTTGTTTTTTCTGACCCAATATTAAGAGGGCAACTGAAAAGACACAGTTTCCAGAAAATGACGGCAGAGAATTTCCAACGCAACCCCGATTCAATTTTTTTACAGCAAGAAAAAAACCATTTCACCGATCCAACCTGAAACATGTCTTTCGTCGGATCATTATCGTACTCCACCACTACCGTATGACTGCGACCGTAGGAGTAGCTTACGGTGTGTCGACTACGGTCTTGAACGGCCTAAAATTGAAAAAGTGGTTTGATTTCAATTGTCATGTTCACTTGGAAGAACTCAAGAGCTCAACTCTAAACAACATGCACTATTATAGCCTGATGCTGCGCTGAGGAACATAAAAAACTACGAAACACCGTTCTTTTTGCGTTCACACGAACCAGATACGCATTGATTTTACCCATGTGGGCAAGTCCATGAAGCATTCGGATTTCCATATCACGTTCGATTGGTTTTTAGTGATATTTGCAGCGAAAAAAGCGAAATCGTGTTTTTCGGTCCAAATGGTATCCTTAAAAAAACAAATTGCACCGAATTGCAGTTTTCACCCCATAGTCGGAGTTGTCCTGCACCACGTGCGAGTTGCCCTTGACGATGCCGTTCGGTTGCGTTCGTTGCACGAGCTCGAAGCGAGAACGATGCCTCGAATTCGGCATTGTGCCGGTGGAGCCGTTGTAGCTACGAAAAGTGGCGCAACTTGAAAAAGTTGAAAAAAAAGAATGTTGAATGCGTCACGGAAGTAACAATGGGAAATACCGGAATGTCCAAATTGACAAGATACAATGTTAGGCAAAGCTGAAACGAACGAAAAGTCGGTGAAATGCTGTGAAACCAAACAAAACAACAACAATCTCCACTTGAGAAATTCTTGCAAACATTTTCAGTTTCAGGTGTATCCGTGACAAGAAAGTGCGAAATAAAAAAAACTCACCCAAGCACAACCAGAATGCCGTACAGGGTTGGTCCATTTTCATCCGTTGTTGTCGACGAAGCGGAAATCCTTGGAACAAGGTTCACGGGTGGATTTTGATGCTGCAGCTGTTTTTCTGGCTCAACCGGCAATCTGCTACCGCTGGCGCGTGACTACTCATGTCGCAAATTGAGCGGAGCGTACTGAACACGCCTTGACAGTGCAGGCAAAATAATTTTAGACAAGGAGTTTTTTTCGAGCTGCTTCCACCGTAAAACTACATTCCTAAACCGGAGCAGGAGCCGATCTCTGATCCCGATGTTTCACGGGACATAATTCCACAGACAACAAAATACATCCTACCAATAAAGAAATCCCACGATTGCAGAATGAATAAGCGTCCAAAACGGCTCTGTTTCTGAGTGCCACTGTTGAATAAGTTTACTGAAGTTGCAGCTAGCTCGTAGGCTGGCGACCTTGCCATGGTCACCACAGGCGAATGCTGACCGACTTACGGTCACCAAAACCAATGCGCTGAAAATTGAACGTGGTGTGATCTGTTCTGAGCAAACGTGAATCAAAAACGGCAAATGTACTATCGCGGCCCAAGAGATCGCGGCCTGAAGGATCGCGGCCTGGACGATCGCGGCCTGAAGGATCGCGGCCTGGACGATCGCGGCCTGAACGATCGTGGCCTGGGACGATCGCGGCCTGGGACGATCACGGCCTGGGACGATCACGGCCTGGGAAAATCGCGACCTGGGACGATTGAGGCCTGGGACGATCGCGGCCTGGGACGATCACGGCCTGGGACGATCGCGGCCTGGGACGATCCCGGCCTGGGACGATCGCGGCCTGGGACGATTGCGGCCTGGGACGATCGCGGCCTGTGACGATCACGGCCCACGGAGTTTTCATGCGTTGTCACCTTTCCAAATGGCCTGGCAATTTAGGCGCTCTTCACTAACGCGTGGCCCAAGACAAAATAAATGGCTCTACACAAAATGAATGGCCTAACGATTTGTATACATTCTTAAAAATGATTTTTGTGATTTTTGATCTGAGGTTGCTTGCATTGAGTCGTTGTAGCTTCTTAATCCGAATCCTACGCCAAGCCTTTTTGATAAGATAAAAATGATCAATTTCACGTTATCAAAAAGGCTTGGCTTAGGATTAGGTTTAGGATTAAGAACCAACAACGACTCATTGCAAGCAACCTTTGATTTATTTTGTGTAGGGCCATTCATTTTGTCTTGGGCCACGCATTAGTAAAGAGCGCCGCAATATTTACCCGTGGCATCGTCGCAGGCCGCGATCGTCCAGGCCGCGATCGTCCCAGGCCGCGATCGTCGTAGGCCGCGATCGTCGTAGGCCGCGATCGTCCAGGCCGCGATCGTCCCAGGCCGCGATCGTCGTAGGCCGCGATCGTCGTAGGCCGCGATCGTCCAGGCCGCGATCGTCCAGGCCGCGATCGTCCCAGGCCGCGATCGTCCAAGCCGCGATTGTTCAGGCCACGATCGTCCAGGCCGCGATCGTCCCAGGCCGCGATCGTCGTAGGCCGCGATCGTCCAGGCCGCGATCGTCCAGGCCGCGATCGTCCCAGGCCGCGATCGTCCAAGCCGCGATCGTCCAAGCCGCGATTGTTCAGGCCACGATCGTCCAGGCCGCGATCGTCCCAGGCCGCGATCGTCGTAGGCCGCGATCGTCCAGGCCGCGATCGTCCAGGCCGCGATCGTCCCAGGCCGCGATCGTCCAAGCCGCGATCGTTCAGGCCACGATCGTCCAGGCCGCGATCATTCAGGCCGCGATGCTCCGGCCGCGATCTAATGGGCCGCGATCTAACGCACGCCATCAAAAACAACAGTTTCCATAATTTCGTCGCGGTTCTTTGTGAGCATAAAACAACGTGGGAAAAACAAATGATGAAACAAATGAAAACAAATAACAAACAAACATTGGGGCTGATGTGTTCGAATAAATGAATAAAAACGGGCTTGTCTCCATCTCCGTTTTCATTAAGCACTGAAAAAAACTTGCACGAAACGGTTTTGAGATTGAAAGACGCAAATTTCGCCGCAACCAACCGTCTTCAAAATCACTTGTGCAGCTCACAATTCCAACTCAACTTCAAATGACCGTTTTTTGCTTATTTCCACCTGTCACCTGTTCAGTTTCAACCGCACTGGAAGGAATACTGCGCGCTGAACGTGAGCGACGTCGTCAAAGATGATGTTGAACTTTGAAGTCTTGTGCACGGACGACAAACCGTTGCGGAGGAGCAATGACGCTGACGCTGGGTGATGAGAAACGTATCACTCGATCAACAAATTCGCAGGAAATTTCCCTGCGATTCCGATTTCTGATTTTTCTTTGATGTATTTCAGTTTGCCATCCACAACAAATTCAAATTTGGCGCAATCAGCGCGCTGCGACACTGAGTACCCAAACTAAAAAATGACTGCAAACAATCAAAAGCTTGTTTACCTGTACCTGAAGAACGGTGTTTCTTTTTCAAGTGGTGAATTCAATCACAGACAGTCGTTGCTTGCTGCGTTAATGTTGTCAATTGGTCAGTTTGTGATTTGTGAATAACTTGATGGAAATTAATTCACCTTATGATTGAAAAAACAAGTGTAGAATTGGCAGGATCCAAAAATTTCAAACACTGCTCAATTGAACACTCATCATTTCAGATCATACATATCGAATCGAATACCGAATTTAACTCCATTGTAATTCAATTTCTTTATTCAACTTTATTATTCATTTAATTTTTCATAATTTTTGAGTTCCTGTTGTTATTTTGAAAATTGAAATCCGTTCGGTGGTGTCTCGCTACTCCGATCGATTCAGATCGATCCAGTCAATCAATACTCAAATTCAAATGGTCAGTTATTCGGCCAAATCAAACAATCAAGGTTGGTTGAAAGCAAGCACCATCATGCCGTCGTCGATGCAGAGCCCAATTTTCTCTTTCAGTTACAATTGACGTCTAGGTCAGCAAAATCACCTGCAGTTTTGCAATAATTGATTGCCCACTAGCCCACAACGCTGTCGCTGACGGTTCGTATTGCCTATTGGTCTAATCTTCTAATCCTATCGCCAACCCAACACTAAAACATTTTTTGACTTTTCCAATTTTTCAAAATAAATTATTTTTAAAGTCTTCAAGACCAAGTTCTTTTCTTCTCGTCTTCTTTAAAACAAACTGTGTTTTTTCAGGCACTTTCTTCTTTTTCTTTCTTTCTTTTTACGTTCTCTTCCTTCATTAAACTAAAATAAAAAAAGACAAGTTTAAATCGAGTTAATACACGCTTCGGGTTTAAGAATGTAGGCAAACCTGCTTCCACGGACGCGGAATTCGTTTTCTTTCTTCGAGATTGCGATCGACGTTGCTTTGCAAACAAACGAAAAAGAACACGTTTTGTTTTGAGCTGTCGGTTTGGTTGCTTTTTGATTTCTTTTTTGCTTTTTTTGATTCCAATCCAAAATTGTATCGAAATTGAAAAAAAACAGCATGGCACGGAGGACGGAACGAAAACGACGAATCCAATACAGACAGCTTCATTCATATTTTACGATTCAGGATTTCAAGAAGATAAAATTTGAACGGTTTGCAAAACGACGACGACGACTGTGTCCACACATGTTGAATCAATCAAAATAAGTTGTTTCGTTAGATTCTTTGGCATTGTTTGGTTGAATGGAATGGACAGGAAGTCAATTCAAAGCGACGAGCTCAGCTCAAGCTGCGCTGCAATGCATCACGGGGATCGAGCATTCAGACTATTCAGTGGACCCAACATGATTTGAATAATGAGCGTCGTATTGAGCAGTGACTTTATGATTTTGGATCCTGCCAATTCGACGCCCGTTTTTTCAATCATGGAAAAATTCTTGCTGGAAATTCACGGAAATTGGCAATACTCCGCGCCGCGATTCAAACAGGTCATAATTCTAATCTGATTCTGAATTGTATTCACCTCAACTGCTGAGAACCGCACCGAACTCGGATCGACATTCAACAGTGGGCCGCAGGTGAGCCGCGTCAGAGGGCAGGCCTAGGTTTTGTTTTCAAAAAGTCGGTTCTGCAATTTGCAGAAATTTGGTAATAAAATTTCTGCAAATGAAATTTGGTTTCTGCAAATTTAAAAAACATGACGAAAATGGTTTTTGTGCTTGTTTGATGTCATTTTTTTCGTTCTGAGCATTCTCAGAATTGCAATTGCCAATTGCATCGTTTTACCGTAGTTTTTCAAAAATTCCGAAAAAAAACACCAAAACCAAACCAGAGTGTCAAACCAAACAAATCACCAATCATTCGTTTCAAATCATTCAACCTAACAACAACACAATCAATATCAAATGAAAACCCTCATTGCTCAAATTTCGCAATCAACGCGATGGCTTCGGTCGGTTCGACGTTCTCAAAGGTGCTGCAGTTCACTTTGTTCGGTTTGATTTTGCATCGCCTCTTTGTTTTCATCCCCAGAAACGGCATGCTTGCCTGCAGTTATACTCGGACCAGGGAACTGAATTCATTCGCATTTGAATCGTTTCCATTCGTTAGCGATACTGCCCTTGTCCGCAGTAGCGAAAGCGGGACCTCGGGTGAGGGGGGGATGTTTGCCAATTTTAGAGGAGGGGGTGTCAGGTGCCTTCTCGGTGAGGGGGGGGGGGGTGCACGGGCAGCAAATTTACCTGAGGGGGGGGTGCACTGTTAAAAAATTTCGTGAGGGGAGGTGCACGGGATCGCACGGGTAATACCAAATTTTTGCCTTAGAAAAACACAGAAACTTTTGTAAAATACAGAATATTTTGTGCAAACAAGCTGCTTGTTTGGTCAGAAACAACAAAATCTATGCAGGGACAGACACAAACGTCAAGAAAAATGCAAAAATACGCTACGCTGGTTTGCGTTTGGCATGTGATCAGTGAGCGGTGCTTTAGTTTAGTGTTCTGTTCAATGGTCATTGGTTCATTATTTTTCTGTTGAAAGGTTACTCATATGCAGCATCGTCCACAAACGTGGCTGCCAGCAATGTGCACGTCTTTTGGCCGACGTTGTTGATGAACAATAGGGATGGCGTGGAAAAAACCGTTTTTTCATGAAAAAAAACGGTTTTTTAACTGGTTTTTTTTCACTTCAAAAATTTAAAAACCGGTCTTTTACCAATAGAAAATTTGATTTTTCGGTCGTCGAAACAAATCCAAGTTTTCAGTCGTTGAATCCACCATTCAATTGTGCGGGAAAAGCAACGCTTCTGATTATTGTTCAGAACAGAACAAGAACAGAATTTATCCAGCTTTTCTTGCTCAGTTGTGTGTTTGGCAAAATCCATAGCAATATTCGGAAGCTGAAAAACCATTTTCGAGAAAAAACCATTCACAGTTTTAAAACCGTGAAAGGAAACCGGTTTAATTCTTTTCACAAAAAATAAAATCGTTTTTTCCATCCCTAATGAACAATAGCAGGCTTTTTGCAACCAGCCATCTTTGTTGGTCATATCATGCGGATGCGCGAGCGAGCGCCAGCGAGCGGACAGCGCATCACGCATAATATGAGCCGTTATCCCCTCGCGCGCGTTTTTCAAATTTGCTCGCTTCCTCCAGCGAGCATAGTATAAGCCACAAACTTGGTTCAGTGCACACGAAACGAACACCCAAAGTTGTGCTTGGAGCCGCGAAAAATTTTTTATCGGACAACTTTTCATACGCTGTAGACACGAAAACCCTATTCTGAAAACAGTGTTACTTATTTCTCTTTGTACTTTTTTCAGTAGTGTAATCATATGTGTTGGCCCTTTCAATTTTTACCTGCAACACTTTCACAGTTGCACAAAAATGGTTCCTGGGGTAATTCCATCCGGAGATTTTGAAAATTGGGTTAATTTTTTGCTCCGACCCTTATTTGGGGCAAAATTTGGGTATTTTTTTAATTTTGAAGGATTTTGCGGCGTTACAAGTGTTCGCCCTTTCAATTTTTGTCTGAAGTTGTTCCATGACCAAACAAAAAAATTTCCTGGGGTAATTCCATCCGGAGATTTTGTAAATTGAGTTAATTTTTGCCTCCGACCCTTATTTGGGGCACAATTTGGGCATTTTTAAGTTTTGAAGGATTTTACGCCGTTACAAGTGTTCGCCCTTTCAATTTTTGTCTGAAGTTGTTCCATGACCAAACAAAAAAATTTCCTGGGGTAATTCCATCCGGAGATTTTGTAAATTGAGTTAATTTTTGCCTCCGACCCTTATTTGGGGCACAATTTGGGCATTTTTAAGTTTTGAAGGATTTTACGCCGTTACAAGTGTTCGCCCTTTCAATTTTTGTCTGAAGTTGTTCCATAATCTAACAAAAAATCGGCCGTGGAAATTGGCGTAAACGGTCCAGAAACGAAAAACAAGAAAAGGGTGTTTTCCAGAGTAATTCAATGCGCTGATCACGGATTTTGGGTTAGTTTGCTTACGTGAGCAACTCTAGATGCTGAATCGTGACGATTTCGGGCGAATCGGCCGTGGAAATTAGCGAAATCCGTCTAAAAATTAAAAACAAGAAAACTGTGTTTTCCAGGGTAATTCAATGCGCTGATCACGGATTTTTGGTTCGTTTTCTTGTGTGAGCAACTCTAGATACCGAATCGTGACGATTTCGGGCGAATCGCCCGTGGAATTTAGCGAAATTGGTCCAGAAATGAAAAACAAGAAAACGGTGTTTTCCATGGTAATTCATTGCGCCGATCACGGCTTTTGGGTCAGTTTTCTTATGTGAGCAATTCTAGGTACTGAATCATGACGATTTTGGACAAATCGGCCGTAGAAATAGCATCGGTGGGGGGCGTGCTTCAAAAAAAACAAACAAACGCGGCGCAAAAATATGACTCTTATGAATTTGTATCCGTGTGTACCACATCAGAGACTTGAAAAGCGTTGTCGAGCCAAGTCTTTCACTGCTTACACAAGGCCATATTCCTCCTTTTATATGCGTCTCCCGCATTTTTAGATAATTCAGTTAGCTGTCAAACAGTTGCCTTTTAGTGAGCAATACCAAAGAGACAAGAGGGTGGGGTGTGTACCCCCAGAGCACCAGCGAAGTCACCGTGGGTGTGTTGGGGTTTCCGTGATCTCCTAAAACCCGATACACCTCCCTTCAACGGAACTCCACCCCACCACGGCCCCACCCGTTATGCTGTTTCGTGCTGAAAAAGTGATATGGGAACGACGAAATGAGCGAGGATGTTTTTTGACATAAAAAGGCCATTCTGGTCCTGATTCCGGCAATTTCGACCGGATCCGGTCCGGCCGGAACACAGTTGGGCCGAATCCGGTCCGGATTCCAGCAAATTTGCCGGATCCATCCCCACGCCTACCTAAAAATTGGGAGTGCTCCGACCGGACCTGGGTTGGCCTGCCTGTTTTTTAACAGCCCTAACGAACGCTAATCAACTCGATGCACCCTATCAGTGGAAATTCTGGGATCAGCCAACCGTTTTGTTTTTGCGGAACGAGCACATACAACACTGTGAATAAAGGAACGAACTTAGAACAAAAGAGAAAAAAAAACCTTTATGAAGTGAACCACGTCCACGTGCAATGGCGCACACAACCACTGTCGACGCGAGGACGTCAGCACCATGAGATAAGCCAATCAAAAACCACCATACCACAGTTCTTGAATGGTAAATTCAGCTTCAATTTTCTGATTGAAAACACAAGAGTCGAATTGGCAGGATCCAAAAATCCAATGTCACTGCTCAATTCAACACTCATTATTCCAATCATATCATAAAATTCAATTCAGACAGTTGTTGAATGACTTGCTCGACACATTGTAAGTGTTGAGAATGCAGTTCGGGGCCAGTAGTTATGCCAGCGCCAACAAATACGTGACGACGACGACGAATAATCAATGTGCAAAACAATAACTTCCATTAAATTGGTGCCGACTTCTGAGTGAGTAGTGAGTTCGGAAGGGCTGAAATAACGTCGTTGTCTTTTGTCACACTATCTATTCACTGTCACGGTGTATCCGAACCGTTTCGTTCTTGATAAGGAAAGCGGGCCAACGAAAAAACTCAAGAAGTTTGGCCGACTGCGATTGAGTGTGAGCCTGTCGTCGTCGTTTTATTTCATTTACTGTTTAGAATTCGAACCGAGATTCAAATTTAACTTTCAAACAAAAAACAAAATCATAAAAGCTCAAAACAAAGGTCCTTTTCTTCTTCTTTCTATCTTTTAAATTTTGTTTAGCATTTGTCCGCTTCCTCGGTGACAATTTACCGTTGGCAGACATTTAATTTGCGACATGAATACCAACCCCGCTGGCGCTGCTGCATTGTTGAACATTCAGCAATTCCGACGTCGGCAAGTCACTTTCGAGTGTTTCTTGGTGTTCCAACAACGCCGGCGATTTTGGATGTACGTTCTCGCTCGTGCTCGTTTCGTCCAGTTCCATAACTTTTTGTCTCCAATTTTTTTATTTCTTTCTGCAAAGTGACACTTCTTTTTGGCTGTGGAATGCAAACAAAAACAAACAATGAAACAAACAAAAACAAAAAAGCGTTCCAATCCTTTCTTTGGCGTGCATGCGTGCTTCAAAAATGTTTTTAGGGCGTCGTCTCCTTTCCTTTTCCTCCACGTGTTTCATTTTTTTGTCACGCCACTTTTTGTCCATTTTTCTTTCTGCCAAAGCCACGCGACACATCACACACGCCATACCAATAGCGAATTCTGCGTTCAACGAGGGTTGTTGTGCTTGCACATTTGTTGGAAAGAAAGACGCCCATTTTTTTATCGGTTGAAAAATTGATCTGCTTTCGTTTGAATGAATTCGCTTTCATTTCCTTGAAATCTTTGTTTGATTGCCCTTGTTTTCTGATCCGTTTTCAACACATTACAGATTCAGAAAAGGACAAACAAAACAGTCGACCACGACAAAAAAAAAATTTCACAAAATGGGTTTTCTGGCGGACGTCTTCTGGAGCGTCATCTTCTGGACGCGCGTCGCCATCCGCGGCGTCTGGTGCCTCGCGATGATCATCGTGTTCGTGCTCGCTTATTTCGGCATCATCATTCCGATGCTGCCGTTTCGGTGGCTTTGGTTGGTTTGTTGGTTGTCGGTTTTCGGTTGTTTGTTTTGTTTTGTTTTTGAATGGACTCTGTGACAACAAGAATGAAGTTGTTCATTCGAAAATATGAAGCAGAGGGCGCTGATTGGGCGAGTGATCCAAACATTGTTGCAGCTTCTGTCTGGATTTGAATTTTCAGTCAACCAACCAGCACATCAGCTGGTTGACGACCTAAAAAAAGTATACTTTTAGTCACTTGTCGTTTTTTTTTGTTTTCCTTCGGTTTTTGTGTGTCCAACTTCACTTGTTTTCCTCAGGCCTCGTTTCTGGTGGGGCTACGAAGGGAAGCTGTACCGTTGGTTGATGGCGTGTGTCGGCTATTGGGGGTACACGGCTGGATATGACAGTGGGTGTCTTTATTTTGTTGTGCTTGGTTTTTTTATGATTTTTGTCTGAGTTCACTTAACTGAGAACGTCAAGAACAGATTTCATAATTTTTAGTGTTTTCAGTCAAGAACTTTTTGGTCTTTGAACAACTGATTCAGACAAAACCCGATTTTTTCCCCTGGTATCAGATGTTTTTGAATGGATCGATAAATGGGTCGCTGTCTGCGGTCTACTGTCTAAATTATAGGTATCAGCTGATTGGTTGGTGCACATGTGACGATGTGATACATGATTTCTGTGGACATGACATTTGATTTGCACTTAATTCATGCATCACGTTATCATCAACCAATCAGCTGAAGGTTTATGATATGGAAATAGACTGTAGGTCGTCAATGAGGAATAT
>JASANC010002405.1:0-32502 GCA_030248135.1 Theristus sp. LFF4_11 | reverse complement strand
CCTTTGTGGTTCTTCGCATCTTCCTCAATCATCATGAACCGACTTATCTGATGTGTCGCGGTATTATGGTTTGTGGACAAATGCCTGTATGTGTGATTCTCATGGTGATCATCCGCCGTCGTTCACGACCCTGTCAGATACTATTTTCCTGGAGGAAAATGCCAATCTATCCTGGCTTTATTCGCCTGAAGGGCAAGTATTTCTGTTGTGAGTATCAAGAATCTGCAAATCCTGCTGTTGTTGCTGTCTATATTCGGAACAATTCAATGCTGATCACGGATTTTGGGTTGAATTTTGTGAACAATTCGTAGTACATTGTAGGTGCTGAATCTTAACGATTTTCAAGCGAATCGGCCGTGAGAAAATGAAATGGATAAGAAATGAAAAACAAGAAAAACTGGCACCACTGGCCATTCAATGCGCTGATCACGGATTCTCTGACGGTTAATTTTTTTGTGAGCAACTCTAGGTACTGAATCGTGACGATTTCAGACACGATCAGCCAGTGAAATTGGCAAAATCGATCCAATGAAAAACAAAAAAGGTATTTTCCATGGTAACTCAATACGCTGATCACGGATTCTGGTTACTTTTTTATGTGAGCAACTCTAGATATAGATAGTGACAATTTCGGGCGGTCTCGGTAGTAGAGTGGCAAAATCGGTTGAAATGAAAAACAAAAAACCGTTATTTATCATAAATAATTCAAGTAGGTCACTGGGATTCACAGGTTCTTTTTTGCATGTGAGCAGCTGAATGCTGAATCGTGACGATTTCGGGCGAATCGGCCGTGAGTGGCAAATCGGTCCAAAGTGAAAAACAAAAGTGTTTTCCATGTGCTCAATGCGCGTCACGGATTCTGGGTTCACTTTTTTATATGACAACTCTAGATGCAGATCGTGACGATTTCAGGCGATCAAGCCGTGAGTAAACAAAATCGGTTCAGAAATGAAAAGCAAAAAGCAGGTGTTGTCCGTAAATTCAATGCGCTGATCACGGATTCTGGGTTGTTTTCTTATGAGCAACTCTGGAGAAATTTACGGGAATCAGCGATTTCGGGCGAATCAGCGCCACGTGAAATCTGTGAAAATGATTATCCAAATGAAAAACAAGAAAACGGTATTTTCCATATTATTCGTAGCCGCCAATCACGTCTTTGATCAGTTTTGCTTGTAGAGCAATTCTGAGTACTGAATCGTGACGATTTTTGGGCAGGAATCGACGTTAGAAATAACCTTTGAAATCAGCCTCAAGAACGAAAAATGAAAAACCTGAGTCGAGCCTGTGATTTTGGTCGCCTTCCAGGGCTTATGTAAAAATCGGAATATTATCTAAAAATTAAGACGCATATAAAAAATTATGGCCTTGTGTAAGCGATGAGAACGACTCGACAACGCTTTTCCGTCTAATGTGAAATTTTACGGATCCCGTCTTATAGTCGTAATTTTTTGCGCCACGGAATTTTGTTTTGTTTTTAAGTGTTCGCTCTTTCAATTTTTAGCTGGGACACTTTCACAGTTGAACAAAAATGTTTCCAGGGGTAATTTCATCCGTAGATTTTGAAAAATTAGTTTATTGTTTTGCCCGGGCACTTTTTTGGGTGAAAATTGTGCATTTTTTGAAAGTTCGTTGCATTTTGACTGGATATCAGTTTTTCACTCTTACAAATTTTGTCTGAGCAACGAAAAATAACAGGAAAAACGTCTAGTCCGTGGGAATTCAATGCGCTAATCACGGATTTTGGGTTAGTTTTCTTACGTGAGCAACTCTAGATGCTGAATCGTGACGATTTCGGGCGAATCGGCCGTGGTAATTGGCGAAATCGGTCCAGAAACGAAAAAAAGAAAAGGGTGTTTTCCAGGGTAATTCAATGCGCTGATCCGAATTTTGGGTTAGTTTTCTTACGTGAGCAACTCTAGATGCTGAATCGTGACGATTTCGGGCGAATCGGCCGTGGAAATTGGCGAAATCGGTCCAGAAACGAAAAACAAGAAAAGGGTATTTTCCAAGGTAATTCAATGCGCTGATCACGGATTTTGGGTTAGTTTTCTTACGTGAGCAACTCTAGATGCTGAATCGCGACGATTTCGGGCGAATCGGCCGTGGAAATTGGCGAAATCGGTCCATAAACGAAAAACAAGAAAGGGGTGTTTTCCAGGGTAATTCAATGCGCTGATCACGGATTTTGGGTTAGTTTTCTTACGTGAGCAACTCTAGATGCTGAATCGCGACGATTTTGGGCGAATCGGCCGTGGAAATTGGCGAAATCGGTCCATAAACGAAAAACAAGAAAAGGGTATTTTCCAGGGTAATTCAATGCGCTGATCACGGATTTTGGGTTAATTTTTTGTGAACAATTCTAGGTACTGAATCTTAACGATTTCAAGCGAATCGGCCGTGGAAAATGGCGAAATCGGACCAGAAATGAAAAACAAGAAAACTGTGTTTTCCATGGTAATTCAATGCGCTGATCACGGATTCTGGGTTAATTTTTTTATGTGAGCAACTCTAGGTACTGAATCGTGACGATTTCGGGCGAATCGGCCGTGGAAATTGGCAAAATCGGTCCAGAAATAAAAAACAAAAAAGGTGTTTTCCATGGTAACTCAATGCGCTGATCACGGATTCTGGGTTACTTTTTTTATGTGAGCAACTCTAGATACTGAATCGTGACGATTTCGGGCGAATCGGCCGTGGAAATTGGCAAAATCGGTTCAGAAATGAAAAACAAAAAACGGTGTTTTCCATAGTAATTCAATGCGCTGATCACGGATTCTGGGTTAGTTTTCTTGTGTGAGCAACTCTAGATACCGAATCGTGACGATTTCGGGCGAATCGGCCGTGGAAATCGGCGAAAACGGTCCAGAAATGAAAAACAAGAAAACGGTGTTTTCCATGGTAATTCATTGCGCCAATCACGTCTTTTGGGTCAGTTTTCTTGCGTGAGCAATTCTAGGTACTGAATCGTGACGATTTTGGGCGAATCGGCGGTAGAAATAGCATATGCGAAATCGGCCTAAAAAACGAAAAATGAAAAACCTGAGTTGGTAAAATTGTGACCACGAATTGTGATTTTGGTCCGACCTTCGGGGCTTATGTAAAAGTCAGAATATTATCTAAAAATGCGTGAGACGCATATAAAAGGAGGAATATGGCCTTGTGTAAGCAGTGAAAGACTTGGCTCGACAACGCTTTTCAAGTCTCTGATGTGGTACACACGGATACAAGTACATAAGGGTTATATTTTTGCGCCGCGTTTGTTTGTTTTTTTTGAAGCACGCCCCCCACCGATTCCGGAAACCCGAAGGTACCAAACTCCGGTGGGATTGGGGAATGGACGGCTCACCATCCCGTGGAACCAATATCCTCGCCACGTGAGGGGGACAGCCTCTAAGCCCCGCTCTGTCTTGGGGGGCACCAGTGATCTTAGCCCGATTTCGGTTTCGGTGGCCTGCGGTCGCTATATCCCCGGAGGGCAGCGAATCCGAAACTTTCGTTTTCGTTTTCGTTTTGCTGAAAAGCGTAAAACTTTGAAGTTATTTTATAATTGTCCTCTTCGATTTAATCTAAAATCACGCCATGTGCGAAATTCTGTAAATTCTGTGCAAAAACAGAAAAATCAGAGATTGCAAAACATTGTTGCATGTAGCTTTTTCGTTGTTGTTAACGTACGCACCGCTGTGTACACACCAGCACCAGTGACAAAAAGGAGTTGTCTTCCATTGATTTTCACCTTTTTTACCGGTGTCACCTTCAACTAGTGTGGCAGGATAAACCGTCTGTCCCGTGAGTCATTGCCTTTGCCACAGGAGACCTTGCGTTCCGCAATGCTTCTGCGATACAATTTGTCCTGAACAAACCAGTGTCAGCGAGCTAAAGTCTGATTGTTATTTTAGTAGTTTTAGTGGTCGCTAAATGCCCGAAATCCGCAAATGTGAAAGGTCATTTGTCTACAATACAAAGCACGAGGGTTGCCATGTGCAACCGAAATCATAAATAAACGGCGCAAAAATATGACTCTTATGTACTTGTATCCGTGTGTACCACATGAGAGACTTGAAAAGCGTTGTCGAGCCAAGTCTTTCACTGCTTACACAAGGCCATATTCCCCCTTTTATATGCGTCTCACGCATTTTTAGATAATATCCGTGTGTACCACATTAGAGACTTGAAAAGCGTTGTCAAGCCAAGTCTTTCACTGCTTACACAAGCCATATTCCTCCTTTTATATGCGTCTCCCGCATTTTTAGATAATTTTTTTTGACGGGGTTAGCTCCCAAAGAATGCATTGATGTACCATACTAAAAATCAAACGGTAAACTTGTCCTTTCAGAGCCGTACTATTTAGTGCCTATATCTGTGCAGCTGGCGGTCACTGTAGTTGCCCACTTGACGTAGCCTGCATTCCACAACGTCGAGGTCATATCGGAATACGTGTAAATTGTGGCGTTGCCAGTCTGATCAATTCGTGGACACACTAAAAACCGGAGAACTTAGATAACACCAAAAGTTAAAAAAGCACTTCAAAGAATCACAAAATGCTTTGCAGAAATCAAACACTTAGAAAAAAAGAGCGCTTACTGGAAAGGCAGTTTGCCGGTGGGTAATCTTCTGAAGACCAAGTGCTTGTTTCGCACGTGCGCACGACATTTTGCAGGTAGATCGTTGTTCCAATATTTAGGTAATGTGTAGTATAATCAGCGCAACTCACAGTGACAGTGGAACCACTTGTAACGTGGTTTGTGTGAATTTCTTCCGAGTACTCCCATGTAGAATTGCCGTTTTTTGTCAGTTTTTCACACACTAAATTCAATCATAATTAGCCAAAAATTGCAATTGCAACAAAGCGCGCATTTGTAGCAAGACATTAAACCAACTTGTTAAGCACTGAGCGTCTGGGAAATCCGTGCTCGACCATGTCGACGCGTCAGTACACGTTCGTTGTTGTGACACAAAATAATTTGTTGTTGTATCTGCGATGTTGATATACCTAAAATTATTATTTTTTATTTTTAAGCGCCATTCATGGAGGTTTAAGCGCGCTGAAGCGCGCTGACGCGCGTCATTTCGCTACACATTCACGAACGCTTCAGCGCGCGCGTGCATGAATTGGCCTTAACACACACTTCCGCAGATCATTGCGAATATTTGTTTTTGTATTTTTTAAATTTCGTGTGGAATCAATTAAAAGTCTCAGGCATACTGCGTATTGCCAATATCTGCACAACTGAACGTGATTGTGCCGTCGCTTGGCACGTAGTTGAAACCAGTGCCGCTGGCTGTAACCGTCGCAGAGAACGTGTATGTAGACGCGTTGTACTTGTTAGCTGTTTTCGGGCACACTGGGCAAAAAACAACAAATTTTCTTTCAATTTTAACAAAATTTGCCATCGCAGTGTCGAACGCCGTTTAACATTTTAAAACAAATATGCGCATCAACGCACGCTCTTTTATTTTCGGGCAAAAGTTTTAATCAAACGCCGAAATCTGATCCGTAAGTAATTGCTTTACTTGGAAGGCAAGCTGCAGTTGGAAAGTCCGTGGCAGACCAGCTTGTCCCATCGCAAACTCGCTGCTTGTTTTCGAGATAGTTAGTTGCACCCAGTAGCAGGTAGTGCGTGGTATATCCGGCGGGCGCTGCACAGCCGACGGTTATGGTCGCACCATCTGGTAGGTGAGTACCGTCATTGATCACAGACTCGTCCGAGTAGTCGTACACCGTGGCGTTGCCATTTTGATCAATCTTAGTGCACACTAAAAAACAGAATTTCACTACATTTTGTACGTCCCTTTGAGTTTGGACAATGGAGGCGCTTAATTTCTAAACGCGCGCACTTTCAAGGCAGTTGGCTGGTTGAATGACGCCATTATTCGTCCAAGAACTGCTTGCGCACGTGTCCGTTTGCGCTGTCAAATGAATGGTCGTGCCGATGATTAAATAACTGGAACAAGAAATTGCTGTTTTTTTAATCAGTGTCTGTTTTCAGTAAACAAGTGCATTGCAGCTGAAAAACGTGATTATTGAACAAAAACTGAACGTGGTTGTGCCGATGCCAGTGCAGCTTGTCGTCACCGCTGTGCCCTCTTTTACGAAACAGTCGCTTGTGTCGGCTGCACCACAATTCGACCACAACGGCTCTGTCATGTCGGAGTAGTCGTAAACGGTTGCGTTGCCAGTTTGATCTATTCGCGAGCACACTATGAAAAAAAACAAGGGGCATATAAACTTCGCGGGATAGCAGGGAATCTCATGAATCTCAGAAGTGCACATCAACTTGAGTATGCAACTAAAGGGGCATTCATGAATCAGTATACATAGCATATATATCAGCTATATTTTAACACAGCTATGCGTCACTAAATACTGCTTCACGAATGCCGCTTAAAGTGCACCGGCTTTTTGCGCATGAACACAGCTTCGTCACCAACTTTTTAAACACATCGCGTCTGGAAAATCGTCGTCCGACCAATCAGTGCCGCTGCAAAACCGCTGCTGCGCTGTCAGATAAATGCTGGTGGTGCCAGAAATTTGAATGTACCTGAATTCATGCTGGTATTACAGCTGCAAACCAGCAATCTTTGAACTGAAACTTATCCGGTGAAAAAAAAACGGAAAAACAAGTGTTACTGCTTCGTTCCAATATCATCGCAGCTGAACGTGATTGTCGCGCCGCTAGGAACGTAATCGAAGCCATTGGAGCCAGCTGGTTGCACCGTGTCCGAATAAGTGTATGTCGACGCATTGTAGTTGTTGTCGTCCTTTGCACACACTGAACAAAAAAAGCACGCGTGAAAACCGACTCAGAAGTGAGGCTAAAAACGGGCCGCGTGGTCACTGGCCAGGCCAGTCAGCACATGCAGCCCGCCACGAAAAAAGAACCTCGTATAGCGAGCGTCTTTATACCACACCAGTACCGAAATATTACACAATTAAGTATAACCGTTTAAGAAAAAGTATCATATGCGTTTTCTAAATTGAAACTAAAAGCAGCATGTATCAATAAAAACGAACTCGGATTGCAAGTAGCAGTCGGATAATCTGACGCCGACCAATCAGTGCCGTCGCATGTTCTCTGTTGATCCGCCAGATAGTTGGTGCCACCCAACACTAGGTACTGCGTTGTGTATCCCGCCGGTGCCTGGCAGCCCACGGTCACTGTCCCGTCATCCTTGACGTGATTCGTGTGAATTTCGTCCGAAAAGCTGTACTTTGTTGCGTTGCCAATTTGCGCCATTTTCTCGCACACTGCAAGTGGTTTTTGTTTTTTGTTTCTTTGTTGTACAGGAAAAAAATGCAAAATGCAATATACTTGTATATACCTAAAGTCTTTCTTATAATTAAGGAGCTTTTACATTGTTCGTGGTTGAGTAAATAAAAAACATTGAAAAATATTCAATTCTGGGACGTCCCGACCCGACATGCATGAGGAGCTTTATAAAAAGACGGTATAAAAAACTCAATCCATGTTGCCGGGGATTGATGACTTCCAAATGCTGCCGATGTTTCATGCATCTTTCCACTGTCGTCCGGTGCCATCAACTTTCGTCACCTTTTAACTTTGGCACCCGCGAGTCTTTTGAGCCCACCGTCACCCATTATTTCCTACTAACTTTCCAAACAATCGGCAGTCGGAAAATCAGTGGCACTCCAATCGTTGCCGGTGCAGTGACGTTGTTGCACAGTAAAATACGTTACGCCGGTACCTTTGATTTCGATGTATCTGCAAAAGGGTCAAACTATGTTTTTTTTGTCTTAAGGTACTGCTTAAAAAGCAACATGGTGTGAATTTTAACCTTTCATCACCAATATTCACGCAGTTGATCGTGATGGTAGCCCCACTAGGAACATAGTCAAACCCCGTCCCAGTCGTCGTAACTGTCTCCGAGTACGTGTACGTTGTTGCGTTGCCTTCTTGCATGAGCTTTTTACACACTGAGGAAAAACTAGACTTGATTCGTTGTTTGTATTGCATTTTTGAAAGTATTCGGCGTGCGAAAAACAACAGTGGCAAAAAAGGGTTGCGTTTTTTGCGTGCGTTTCCTGCAAGTGTAAAAGATGAAAAGATGCACGCGCGCTGCTGGTGTGCACGTTTTTTTCGTGCAGAAGCCGAAAAGTTGCAACGTTTGGAGGTTGAACAGTTCTCTGAAAGTTGCAAAGTTTCGGCTTTGCAATAAAAAACTGGCAGCATAACGCACATATCGCTTCGCTTTTTTTTGTCCGTGAAAATCGCACACATAGCAAACATGCAGAACAAATAACATGCAATAATTGACAGATGTGCAAGAAATACAAAGCACCAAAAAACCGCACGCACTAGGCAGACAATTGGCGCGAGGATAGTCGACGGCAGACCATTTGTTGACGTCGCAGGTGCGCAGTTGATCCTGCAGATAGTGCACCCCATCGGCCTCCACGTACTGCAGCGCATAGCCAGCGGTGCAGCCGACGGTGACCGTGCCATCGTCTGGCACAATCGGCCCGTCCGGTGTGCTCAACGTTGACGAGAACTGGTAGATGGTGGCGTTGCCTTGCTGCGCGATTGCGCTGCACGCTGCAATGCTCAAGTTTTGTTGTTTGCTGGCTGACTGCTGTTGCAATACATTCGGTTCATTGTATTTTGTTGCGGGAAACAAAGCGCAGTCGAAAAACAAAGCGCTTTTGATTTAATCTGTTCCAGTCCGATGAAACGCACTTAAAGACGCATAAACAAATGGTTACGGTAGTAGCCTTGCGTGCCACTGAAAACTACACCAGTGAGCTTTGTCGGAATGTTCAAGTTTGTCTGAGTATTCAAAAGAAGAAAGCGTTCCTCTCGGTTGATTTCATATTTCTTACCTTCCCAACAGTTCGCAAACGAAAAGTCGAGACTGGACCAAACGCCTTGGTTGCATGTAAACGTTGCATCTTGATAAGTGATATCCCCGAATATCTCCATGTATTGATTGTTGTAACTGAGTCAGGGTGAATATTTGTCGTCCGCTTTGAACAAACTGTTCTAATGACATGGAACAATGCTTTTCAGAGACCGCTCTGGGAGCTCGCTCAATTACGAGATAACGAACAACATGTTCTCTGAAGTCGAAAGCTAAAGCCGAAGTAAAAAGTCTTGTTTGGTGTCATACGATTGATTGACCACTAAAAGTCGTTTCTAACTTTTTGAAGGTACTCAGAAGAATGAATTAGAGAAAAGTGCACGCTCTCTGCGCATTTTTAAATTTAAAAAAGGCGGATAACTATCCGCTCGCGCATCCGCATAAGCTACCACCGCTGCGTGTCCGTATCCGGTCCTGGAAAATAAAAAAGCAGTAAAAAAGCTAAGCGTGCTGTGCTTCTCTCCAGTGATTGTTGCGGTAACACTTGCTGAATTTATTCGAAATGTGTTGCCACCGCCAGCGCTCAGCAGTCAACAGTCCACACTGGTCCACCGTCATCCGCAGTTGGAAAAGTTCAACCGAACAGTCCCCCTCGATCTGATCGATTCATAAAACGCTACCACGCAGTAGCCTATTTTGAGCTACTTTTATTTTGGGACACCGTGCGCGTGAACAGGACACGGTGGCGGACATGGACACGCAGCGAGGCATTCAATTTTAGCATGACTATCGTTTTGCTTAGTAAGGTGGATTCAAAAAATTTAAAGACTTTATAATAAATGATGAAGTGCAAAATTTTTACAAACTTGGTGCAGCCAACAGTGATAGTGCCGCCGTGACGGACTAAATTTTCATTCAATATATCCGTGTATTTATAAATGTCGGCGTTGCCTTTCTGTGCGTATATTGGACAACCTGAATGAAACAATCGATGTTTTTGGTTTTGTCTACCGGTATATAATTTCAGATATTTACCCGAAGCGCGCCCACCTGCTTATTCGTTGATCTTTTTGACGAAATAATGGTTGCATTCAGCATACCGTATTACCCCCAATAAACCCCCATGGGGGATTAATACGTCAGCGACTTTTAGGGGTGGGGGTTTATTGGTGGGGGGGGGGGGATTATTGGTGGAGGGGTGGGGGGGGGTTATTTACAAAAAACTCTAGGGGTGGGGGTTTGTTGAAAAATGGCAAAAATACCTTGCATGGCAGGCAAGAAAGTCGCAGAAACTTCTACTTTTCACGGAGATTTCCTTTTGTAACAGCCTTTTGTAATGAAATTACCATTAACTCATCCCTTTGGGGCCTTTGGTAGCACAATTTCACCAATGTCACTGCATTCAGCCACTGAATTCGCTGGGTATGTGTTTCAAACAGGTTTCCAATTAACCCCCATGGGGGATTATTTGTGGGGGGGATTATTCGGAAACTGGTCGGGGGTGGGGGTTTATTGGTGGGGGGGGGGGGGTTAATGGGGGTAATACGGTACTGTTCTTTTTTGCAGTGCACACAAAACGCAACAACTTGTTACCTTTGTCACAAAATATATAGGTGGATGTTGGATCCGGATCCCAGGTTTCCGCGGCGGTGCACGTCGCCTCTACTGGTTTCGTTGGATAATTCTCGTGAAACGGCAGAATGCAAACCACCGGCACGGTCTGGCCGATTTCGTAGCGAAACTGCTGTGGGTCAAGGTGGGCGCCAGTCAACGGATCCCAGGGAGTGTGAAAGCAAGCTGCAAAATTGGCACAACTTGTCGTCCGTTTTGTCATTTGTGCCCTAGTCAGGTGGTCCCAAGATGGCTGTGTGCCCAGCTTTGCTGGTTTGGAAACTGGTTTTCCATGTGCATATGCTTGACACTTACAATGCGTCGAATAAAATCAATCAATCAAGTTGGTTGGGCCAGGAAATTTGGTGCAATCATCTTCTCCAGGCAGGCACTGAGCACTGGCAACACGGTTGATTTCTAATGGTGTAAGCAGTGGTGTATTGAACTTGCCGGTGATGAACACGCCGACGCCAGCGCCGATGCCACCAGCGAGTGTGCATGCCAGCGCGCAGTCCATCGCGTGACTCGCGAATGCTGCCGCGGCGCTGCAACGCAACACGATTCGCTTTTGTTTGAAGCAAAAGTTTTTTTAATAATAGCGCATTCTCAATAGTTACAAACATAATGACTGCAATTTCACTCGTAATAGTAGCAAATAAAGCACAATGCTACGGAAGGGCCGAGTAAACGTGGCATTTTTTCAGGGTGCAAACGCGCGAAATGTTAATGAATGAAAGAATTTTTTAAACGTGTCCCACTGAAATGACGTCATGTGCCGCCGAACATGCGCTTGCCGTTCACAGCAAACCAGACTTTCCGTTTGGCCGATGTCTTCTCGTAAACAAATGGTGAATGTCGAATCAGTCACTCCAAACTGACATTTAGTGTCTGCACTTTGACAAACGGGCGTTTTTAAAGCAAATGACGTCATTTTAGTCTGGACACGTTTGAATAAATCCACAATACTGTACATTGCACACACGATTTGGGCACATAATGGAATTCTTGGAATGCACATAATTAAAGACAACTCCTAGTCTGCGACTGATCCGACCTTGATGGAGAATACAACGGAGTGCTTTATTTATTCGGCTATACCGCATACATACTCTGGTTCGACGGGCGTTTTGTAGTACCACTCGAATGAGGTGAATCGATCCGGCAAATCCGTCTTCAAGAAACTATCGAACGGAATGGAACGATCGCTGCCACTGATCAGATGGTCGACGTGACGTTGTTGCAGACGCACCTGCAGTGACGTTGCGAAACAGTTGCGGTTATAATTCATTCGATGAACAAACAACAGTCTTTGTGAGGCAATGTGAATTCACACTGCGCATGAACATGCACTGGTATTATCATTTCGGGAAGATCGCAGGCACAAAAGTTTCACGCCACAAGGAAAACCGCACAACCGAACCAAACCGGTAAAAGCACACGGCGAGTGTCTGCCGTGACCTAATTTTGAATTCCGTGAAACAATTTCCTATCCCCGTGTGCAACGCATTGAGTCCCGGCACAAAATAAAAGATAATACCAAGTCGTGTTGCTGTGCGAGCTGCTGTTGTTGTTGTGCGAGTTGCTGCTGCTGCTGCGATAATTGAGTGTGCAACTGTTGGTCGGTGGTCAGTCGTTGTTGCTGCTGTAGTGCGTGTTGTTGATCCTGCATCTGCAAACGTTGCTGGAGCAGTTGCTGCTCTTGTTGTTGCAGCGCATGCTGTTGTTGCTCGAAATTCAGTTTCTGTTGCTGTTGTAGTTGTTGTTGTTGTTGTATTTGTTGTTGAACAGATTGTTGCTGTGTCTGTTGTTGTTGCTGCTTTGGTACCGGTTGATCCTGTGTTTTAGAATCATGTTATGAGTTGTGCCGTTGTGTGCTTGTTTTTTCTTTTTGTTTTCCTATATTTGAACTCAAATTGTCCAACCTGTTGATACTGTTGGTCTTGCAGTTGTTGCTTCAGCGCTTCCTGTTGTTGTTCGAATTTGTTTGCCTGTTGATCCAGTTGCTGTTGTTGTTGTTGAAGTTGCCGTTGCTGCGCATCTAGTTGTTGTTGTTGCTCGGTTCTTTGTTGAAACTTCTGTTGTTGAGTTTGCTGCTGGTTTTGTTGGTTTTGTTGGTTTTGTTGGTTTTGTTGGTTTTGTTGATTTTGTTGGTTTTGTTGGTTTTGTTGGTTTTGTTGGTTTTGTTGGTTTTGTTGGTTTTGTTGGTTTCGCTGATTTTGTTGGTTTCGCTGATTTTGTTGGTTTTGCTGATTTTGTTCGTTTTGCTGTTGGTTCTGCTGGTTTTGCTCATTCCGTTGATTTTGTTGATTCCGCTGCAACAGAAGAAAATTTATTAATTTCTGAATATTGTTTTCAATAAGTGAATTTGTAGACCTGCTGATCCTGATTGTTGTTATTGTTTTGATTGTTGTCATTCCGTTGGTTGTCTCGGTTTCTCTCATATTGGTCTCTTTCCCTATTTTGATTCCTGTCATTTCTATCTTGTTGATCTCGATTTCGGTTTTGTTCGTTTCGATTTCTGTCATCCCTGTTTCGGTCGTCTTGGTCTTGGTCATTTTTGTCTCTCTGATTATCTTCATTGTTCTTATCGTTGTCTTTGCTTTCAGTGTCACACTTCATTGTAGTTGGTGCCTCAGGGTTTGGTGTAATGTGACAAATTGTAACACTGATGGTGTTTCGCGCGACGTTCCTGCAAAGCAGTCACAATACGTTATACTGAATATAAAGTTTCTAATTGCTTTTCTGATGTTAAAAAACTTTTAGTTCATAACGTACACTTTAACATCTTCTAAGACCCTTGGCGATTCCCGTTCGCGTTGTTTGATTGTGATTTTGTTTCCTGTTCCTTGATTCAATGGTTTTGTGATTTCGTTGCAATCGGTCTTCAGGCTCGCCAATGATTGACGGCAGCATTTCACTTCAAGCATACTGAAACAATAAGACAAACCTAACGCACGCTAAAAAAATTTCCATCTCCTTTTCCCGTTTTTATTTTCATTATTACTATTTCCGTTTTCGTTTCCATTTTCAATTCCGTTTTTGTTTCCAGTTTCCATTTCCGTTTCCGTTTCTATTTTCGTTTCCATTTCTATTTCTGTTTCTGAGAGTTTGCTTTGTTGCATTTTTCTGGTGCTCAGAAATGGTCAGATACTCATTTTTGGCTTTTGATGAAAATTTCGGAAACGGAAAAGGGAAACGGAAATGAAAAGTTTTTAGCATGCGGTGCGGAAACTAGAAAATCTGTATTAGGTAGTTACAGTATGTTCATGTTGAAACCAGCTGCAGGAACAGATCAATAATTTAAAAAAGTGATGTGGCATGAATGTAACAGATGCACAGACAACTCACAACTGCCCTGGTCGACTTGACCGTGAGCGCCCAGTTGCCTGACGAACTCCCCTCACAATGGAGTACTTTGCACCACCCGGCTGTCGTCTGCACTCACGCAGCCACTTGCACTCTGGTAGACGCGCTGCATTGCGCGCATCAAAGCCACGGCTGGGCAGATGGAATTGACGAACTCGATCCTGCAAAATTACAACACGCAAATGCGCGTACACAGTTGTCATGTTTTACGCCTGTAAAACCGTCAGTAATCGCGAACGTGAATAAACCTGATTTGACATTGAGCCTGAACGTTTTCATTTCCACACAGTGTTTAATCTTGTATACGTGCGCAAAACGTTTCAGCTCAGCGACATATAAAAAGTGATTGATGAATGAACGAGCGTAACATTCACGTCAGTAACGCAGATGTATACGCGTGTGTGACGTAAGTGGTGACACATGCATTTGTAACAGCGCTGGTTGTCATGCGTTGACACACAACAATCACAATAATGCACGTACCGCAATGCAGGTCTCCCACGGCAGCTCGTGGCAAACGTGCACTCGGACGGCGCCACGTTCTGCGTGCGCCGTGAACGTCTGCAGGAACTGGCCACTTCGCTGGCACTCGCGCGCGTCGAACGTGCCCGGCCGTGCCAGCTTGCTGCTTGGTGTGCGCACCGTTTGCGGCCTCCATTTACGGTCGGCCCTGCTGAACGGCACTGCAGGAGGCTTTTCGTTTTGCCGCGTCCGTTGTCTCGTGCGACTCGTCGGCCGTCGAGTGCGCTGCCGCTGCTGATGACGAGAGCCCGGCGTTGGTTCAGTGGTCGGTGGATGCGCTCGGCTGTGCTTGCCGTCATTCTCGGGCGCGCTGTCGCTCTGATGCGCCTCGTCGCTGTCGTCAGTCGCGCACCGCAACTTGGCGGCCGCGGTTGCGTCCGGCTGAACGCTGCAGATCGTCACGGTGATCGTGCTTTGCGCGACGTTTCTGCGATCGTTTGGCAGAAATAAATACCATTGCATGACAAGAAACAAAGTTTAGAAACGAAGTACTACGAAATATGGGAAGAAACGTCCCACTCCCACCTGTTCTCATCTCAGAATTACTGTAAGCCTGTGTGTTTCGGGTGTTTTAAGTAAGGACACAATATAATTTTGTTGGTCACCCGCGGTTGCGCCGGAGACAAAACCACACCTAGGTACAGGTGTACCCAAATTCAGCAGCGTTACATCATATGTGTACTACCATACACGTTGGTGTTTGTTGTGTCATGCATGCTACACAAAGTGCCACCAACATTCTCACATCCTCCAATACTCGTGGCGGCTCGTTCGCGCGCTGTGTCACGAACACCTTGTTGCCCGTTCGTTCACTCAACGGCTTCGTGGCGTCCGTGCAACTCGTCTTCTTCGTCGCCTTCGACTGACGGCAGCATTTCAGCTCGAACATGCTAAACGCAAAACACCATTTTAGTTTTTTTTGTCCGTACGCACAGACGTCGTTCTAATTCCTGTGCGCAAACTAATTGTGTCCATAATGCAATGAGATAGCAGCACACACGACACGATTTCTAAATCACGTGGCCATTTTTCAGTGTCGTGTCCGTGCGTGCGCACAAACAAAAACTAATTGCTTAATCCGCCTTAAGTGCCACAATAACGGAATGTGTTTTTGCGAACTGTTATGAAAACTGGAGATGGACCGAATTACTACTGGCTCGAATATCACTTTAAACATTCAAAAACTGAGTCTGACTGAAGCGCGCTTTCTGAGAAACGAAAAGCCTGAGCACTGACAATTGATGCGGCCTCCTTCTTCTGGGTGCAGTGGTTGATGCCCTGCGAACTCCCCTGACGACCGAGTACGTGGCACGGCCCCGCTGCCGTCGACACTCACGAAGCCAACGACACTCGCGCGCTGCCCCGCCGCCTCTGCCACTTGCACCATGAAACTCACGGGAGGCTGCCTGTTGTACAATTTGAAACGTCACAGTAAAGGCCCGTTTATACCTGACGTGTGCGCATACGGCACAGCACGGCACGGCACGTCACGTCACTGTAGGTCTCGTGTCATTGCATACTACCGTTTATACCTGACCTACGTCGACGAACGACTTTATACGGCAAACGGGCCTTAACCGCTCCGGCTACTGTTGGGCTCGCAACACGTCGAGCGCAGTCTTCTCGACGCTTCCAAGGCGTCGAGAAAGCGGTTTGGTTCAGTAGTGCTCGAAATGCAACAATACTCAATTATTAATTTCAACCGATTAGTAAGGGTTCCCATGTTCCGCTGGCTAAAATGCTTTTCATTTGAAAGATTAGTTTTCATCTGACATGGAACTCTCAATAATACAACTCTCCTCCCACATGCGAGCAGTATCACCGATTTGTTTGTTGGCGTGCGAGTGTGTGACCATTGACACAATAACTCATTATTTCGCATAAACGCACCGGAATGCACATCTCCCACGGCAGATCGTGGCATGACTGCACCTGCACGGCGGCGCCGCGCGCTATGAATCCCTGCAGAAACTGTCCGCTCCGTTTGCACTCTCGTTCGTCAAAAGTGCCGCGACCGGACGGACGACTTTGTTGTAGTTCAAATTTAGTATTCGGCTGAATTTCCGGCCGGCGAAATGACACCGCGCTCGGCTTCGATCTCGGCCAATGCGAATTGCGAGCGGCGGAGCCGGTTGATTGTTGTTGACGTTGTTGGTCAGGTTCCGATCGGCTTGCAGTTTGCCTTCCGTTCGAGCGTCGCTCAGAAGCGCTCGCTCGTTGGCGTTGCCGCTGCGCTTGCCGCCGTAGTTGGCTTAGTCTGCTCTCGCTGTGCCACTGTCTCGTTGTTGTCCCGCGTTGCAATTGCCGTTGCCGCCATCGCTCGCGTGCACTTTGGCCGCTCGCGAACGGACGCACGAACAGCGTCATGGCGAAACATACCAGCAGCAGTGCAGCTACGACGCGTAACGCCGCTGAGACGCACGCACGACCGCTGCTGTGACGCTCCGACGGCGGCATACTGTAACTGTGGCTCGCAGTAGAATCGAAATGATTGCAGATGGACCTTCACATTATTTATGCATCATGAACAAAACGTAACCACAGCAATAGAAACTGAAAACTTTTCGGTTAATCGAACGTCGTCAAGGGGAAAACAGCGCTGGGCACTAAATTAAAAAAAAAACCAGACTTATCGGTATAACACGGGGGCGCACCATTTTGTAAATAATGTTATAAAAGGAATTTTTTGAAGAATGATAATTTATGTGCGACCAAAATTCTGATCGGCAGTAACTTTTTGAATCACGTGAAAGTCTATTATTACCAATTTTGTAGTTTTGTTTGTGACTGCCGAATGTAAACATTTTAGTGACGACCTCCATCAGTAAAAGGAAAATTTAATAATAAAGAATTTATGGCTAGAAGATTTGCAAGTTTTTCAAGTTGTAAAACAATAACCATTCTGTCTAGCATGTGTTCTCAGCGATATGTGGAGTTGATGTAAACCAACCACGTCTAGTTGTTCTTTGACATTATACGTCGTGCGCATCTACAGTATGGCCGAATACATAAGGCAGTCCTTGTCTTCTCAATCAAGTCAAGATTAGTTGCAGACAAGGAGTTTCCTGTCTTCAAAATGAAAAGATAGGTACTCGCCAATCGTGTGTGCAGTGGACAAAGAATGAACATAATAGCACGAATGACTAATTAATTTCAAGAAACACGTCAAACTTGACATATACATGTAATTGTGTTTTTGAACGTCTTTTTCTTTCATTCAAATTACGCGCGCTCCTTGCACCCTGAAAAAGCTGTCATGTTTAATCGTCCGTACCGTAGCAGTTGGAGGGCAGAAAAAGGAAGGATCTGCAGTAAAAATTGAACAAAGCCAAGACGTCGAAATAAAGTTATTTTAAACACGTCAAGCGAAATAAAAAAATTGCCGTCACATCAGCGAATTCGTGTAGCGAGTCAGCGGTTAACGTGTTAGCGAGATGTGTGGCAATTGTGTAGTGTGTAATATCATGAATATATTCGTCAAATTTTGTTCATTACAATTTTGAAGACCAGACTGGCATGTAGTGTACAGGCATAATTAATTTTTTTTCATGAACACTATTACATTATTACATTGACATTACACCTAACTATTTAATAAGATACATACATTAAAATATACCTACAAATACCATATAAAAGTTTTTTGTTTTGTAGCAGACTGCAGACCACCAACCCAACTCGCAAATACCGTTTATAAAACATGCAAGCTGTTTTTGCTCGGAGAAAAAAACGCGACTGCTCCTGAAACACTTGGTGTGACATTTTTACATAAAAACCGAGTTGTGAAAATGCGTGACAGACATCGCAGAGAAACGAATGTCTGCACGTATTAAGTACGCGCTAAATAAGCGTAAAAATATGTTTCGTTTTTCGACGTATTGGTGTAACTTATCGGTGACAGGCGTTTGTACAAACGCCATAATTACCGTATTGCATGATGCAGCATAATTCCGTAATCACTAATGAGCACATTGATACGTGTTACTTATGCAAACAGGTGTGCATGGGTGAAAAATATGGCCCCTCAACTGTGGTCACCACTTATGCGCACATGCAGTGGCGACCAAAAGTTTGGAAACCCCTGCGTGCGCTGCATATACTATGCAGATAAGCAAATATTTTTGACTTTTGGAACACAGCAATACAGTGTCCACGGCTGCACACAAAAACAAAAATAACACGCTGTGGTAATTTTTATACACACAATAGTACGCACTGCTTTGAATGGCATGCGAAACATCATCGGCAGGTGTGAACATTATGATTACGTGTGTTTTTGGTCGATGCCTGTTCACTTCTTTTGTCAAAAATACAGTATGGCGAAAATTCATACGCCGCTGGAGTCGCTCCAGTGAACAGTTTGCCAAAAACGGCCACCAGACTGCAATTCAATCACTTTCATTTTATTTCGCGATCAATACGCAAAGTAAAGCACGCACAGTTTTGCAGTGGGCAAATTGTCAGGTTATTGCAAACGTCAAAGGCAAAAATACCAAAATAACGTCAAGGTAAATAAAAGGCACTATACAGTGTGTCATGTGTATTGTTGTGTTCATAAAAAAAACAAAGCCAGCATGTGTTGGGTCAGAGACAGACGCACAATAAAAGCACGCATACCGTAAAGTCTTGCATATAAGGTTCCTCCCACTTATAAGACCCCCACCCAAAAGTAGGCGGAGTGTCACACGGCGGGAAACCAAAAAATTCAAAATTTTGACATGGTGGAAATCTTACCCCGTTTATAAGGCCCGGAATTCCTAATGTTCGCTTTATAAGACCTCCTCCCACTTATAAGGCTGTCACACGAAATTCCACTTTCTTCAGAAATTTTTGATTTTCAAATTTATATAAGGAGACCTTATATGCAAGACTTTACGGTATACCATCACCACACACAGCGCATGGCGGTTTCCAAACTTTTGGTCGTATGTTTGTTTTTACGACTGCATTATTGTGCGACTTGCCTGTTAATTGTTAATCACGTGACATAATTACAAAGCAGCTCGAAATTACAAAAATGACAAACTTACGATGCGCGTAATTGCGACGTACAGACGTTCGCGAATTTGTAAGTACAGATAAAACTAAGAAAATCGCTGCAAACCATTCAAATTGCAATGCAAATACCGGTGGTTGTTCTTGTTATTTACACAATGAAACGAGTTATGAAACAATGAAACAATCTTTTTGACAAAAAACTGCACTAATTTGACCTCAAAAACGTACCATTTGAACATGCCAGTTAGATTTTTAGTTGTTAGAAACTTTATTGCCTATTTTTACTATGTGCAAAAAATGAACAATTTTTACCCCCCCCCCTTACAATATTGGCATCTCTCGGACCCCTCTACGATTTTGGGTCGACACCGCTAACGGCCGATACCGATCCCACCAAGAAAAAAAACCCAAATTTCGGGTGACCTCCCCAAGGGTTCGAGAAAAAGTGAAAATCTCGCTTTTTTAAATTTAAGAAAATATTTTTTTTAAATTAATTAAAATTTTTTCCAAAATGCAGGAGAAAAATTTGATGGTCGACAAAAATAGGTGCGGTGCATTCGAACCGCGCTGACGCGCTGAGTTCAAATATTTCAAAACCAAATAAGACTGTTTTGGCTTTTAAAGTTGACAAAACTTAGATACAACAACATACGACACACAATCTGAAGGACATTTTGCACAAAAAGCGATAATCGCAATCCACATGCACCAATGCACAGCAAAAGCCCTGCACAGTACAGCATTGTCGTGTTGTTGCTCGCATAGCCACACTCTATCATATACGAAACGTGTAACATCAGCCGCGTGCAGTAACAATAGTGAAAGCGTGAAATCCAGGAAATCCTAAATCCTGAGTCGACGCTCATGCACGTTGGGAAGTCGATAACATGAGCAGCCAATACGAGCCCAGAACTGCCGTGTATGTTTTGTTACTCGCAGAGCCACATTCTCATATGTGGAACTTGTAACATCAGCTGCGTGAAGCAAACAAAACTGACTGTGACCAGACCAGACACGTTTTGATTCAATATTTGAATTTCCCACCAAACAAAAACATTTTTTATATTTGCAACCTGTTCCCAGCCAACTACGTTTATTTTGGCCGATTTTGGGCCAATTTTATTTTTTGATTTTTTCAAATTTTGGAGCACTTTTTCAAAAACATCGGGTCTGTAGTTTTATCAACGCTTTTCTGGCCTAGACCCGACCCGACATCGGGTCTGTAGTTTTATCACACAATTTTTATCGGGTCGGGTCTGGTGCGGGTCTGTAGTTTTATCAATGCTCTCAGTACTAGGGTTGTTAAACAAAAATCATTTTTTAAAGTGATTAAAAAAAACAAAAATGCCGATTTAAAAAAAAATTCAAAAAATTTTCCTTTAATATGCTCTGAAAACCTCAATTTTGGCACAATTTTTCGAAAGTTTAACAAAAATTTTCTTTGATGTTACCTCGTAAAACCGTCAGCAGCATAGTTGTTCTAGGGGGGGGGGGCTTGGGGGGGGGGCGGCCCCCCCAAAAAAAATTCGAATCTATCTCTATCAGACAGGTTTTTTCGGCTCAGCTATTATCTATCTAAAAAAATTTCTCAGCCAGCTATCTGTTTAAAAATTTTTGTCTTCGAAGATTGTTGACCAAAATTGATCATTTTTCCCGTAATTATTGAAAATTTCGCTAATTTTAGGTAAAATATGCGTTTATACTCGATTTTTAGTGTATTTTTAGCATTATTTTGCTGTTTTTATAGCTTTTTAGCATTTTAGCTTCTAACTATCAAATTTCAAAATTTTGACCGCCCCCCCCCCAAAGTCACATGCCCCCCCCGCGGCCAGTACCGAAGGCGAAAGCAAATTTTCGAGGTGGGGCAGTAGCGAAAGTGGGGGGGGGGTGGGGGGGGTCCACCCCCCCCCCTCAGCCGAAAATCCTGCCCGTGCACGGGCAGATACCCGTGTACCCCTCTCCCCCCTTTACCTCGACAAGGGTACTAGACTCCCCCCCACCCCCCCTCCGCGAGAAAACACGGGATCGCACCCCCCCCTCACGGTGGTCAATCTCATCTCAATTTTTTCCAAAAATACCGTAATTTTTGCATTTTTCTTGACGTTTGTGTCTGTCCCTGCATAGATTTTGTTTTTTCTGACCAAACAGGCAGCTTGTTTGCACAAAATATTCTGTATTTTACAAGAATTTCTGTGTTTTTCTAAAGCAAAAATTTAGTATTACCCGTGCGATCCCGTGCACCCCCGTGTAAAATAAAGTTATTTTAAACACGTCAAGCGAAATAAAAAAATTGCCGTCACATCAGCGAATTCGTGTAGCGAGTCAGCGGTTAACGTGTTAGCGAGATGTGTGGCAATTGTGTAGTGTGTAATATCATGAATATATTCGTCAAATTTTGTTCATTACAATTTTGAAGACCAGACTGGCATGTACAGGCATAATTAATTTTTTTTCATGAACACTATTACATTATTACATTGACATTACACCTAACTATTTAACAAGATACATACATTAAAATATACCTACAAATACCATATAAAAGTTTTTTGTTTTGTAGCAGACTGCAGACCACCAACCCAACTCGCAAATACCGTTTATAAAACATGCAAGCTGTTTTTGCTCGGAGAAAAAAACGCGACTGCTCCTGAAACACTTGGTGTGACATTTTTACATAAAAACCGAGTTGTGAAAATGCGTGACAGACATCGCAGAGAAACGAATGTCTGCACGTATTAAGTACGCGCTAAATAAGCGTAAAAATATGTTTCGTTTTTCGACGTATTGGTGTAACTTATCGGTGACAGGCGTTTGTACAAACGCCATAATTACCGTATTGCATGATGCAGCATAATTCCGTAATCACTAATGAGCACATTGATACGTGTTACTTATGCAAACAGGTGTGCATGGGTGAAAGATATGGCCCCTCAACTGTGGTCACCACTTATGCGCACATGCAGTGGCGACCAAAAGTTTGGAAACCCCTGCGTGCGCTGCATATACTATGCAGATAAGCAAATATTTTTGACTTTTGGAACACAGCAATACAGTGTCCACGGCTGCACACAAAAACAAAAATAACACGCTGTGGTAATTTTTATACACACAATAGTACGCACTGCTTTGAATGGCATGCGAAACATCATCGGCAGGTGTGAACATTATGATTACGTGTGTTTTTGGTCGATGCCTGTTCACTTCTTTTGTCAAAAATACAGTATGGCGAAAATTCATACGCCGCTGGAGTCGCTCCAGTGAACAGTTTGCCAAAAACGGCCACCAGACTGCAATTCAATCACTTTCATTTTATTTCGCGATCAATACGCAAAGTAAAGCACGCACAGTTTTGCAGTGGGCAAATTGTCAGGTTATTGCAAACGTCAAAGGCAAAAATACCAAAATAACGTCAAGGTAAATAAAAGGCACTATACAGTGTGTCATGTGTATTGTTGTGTTCATAAAAAAACAAAGCCAGCATGTGTTGGGTCAGAGACAGACGCACAATAAAAGCACGCATACCGTAAAGTCTTGCATATAAGGTTCCTCCCACTTATAAGACCCCCACCCAAAAGTAGGCGGAGTGTCACACGGCGGGAAACCAAAAAATTCAAAATTTTGACATGGTGGAAATCTTACCCCGTTTATAAGGCCCGGAATTCCTAATGTTCGCTTTATAAGACCTCCTCCCACTTATAAGGCTGTCACACGAAATTCCACTTTCTTCAGAAATTTTTGATTTTCAAATTTATATAAGGAGACCTTATATGCAAGACTTTACGGTATACCATCACCACACACAGCGCATGGCGGTTTCCAAACTTTTGGTCGTATGTTTGTTTTTACGACTGCATTATTGTGCGACTTGCCTGTTAATTGTTAATCACGTGACATAATTACAAAGCAGCTCGAAATTACAAAAATGACAAACTTACGATGCGCGTAATTGCGACGTACAGACGTTCGCGAATTTGTAAGTACAGATAAAACTAAGAAAATCGCTGCAAACCATTCAAATTGCAATGCAAATACCGGTGGTTGTTCTTGTTATTTACACAATGAAACGAGTTATGAAACAATGAAACAATCTTTTTGACAAAAAACTGCACTAATTTGACCTCAAAAACGTACCATTTGAACATGCCAGTTAGATTTTTAGTTGTTAGAAACTTTATTGCCTATTTTTACTATGTGCAAAAAATGAACAATTTTTACCCCCCCCCCCTTACAATATTGGCATCTCTCGGACCCCTCTACGATTTTGGGTCGACACCGCTAACGGCCGATACCGATCCCACCAAGAAAAAAAACCCAAATTTCGGGTGACCTCCCCAAGGGTTCGAGAAAAAGTGAAAATCTCGCTTTTTTAAATTTAAGAAAATATTTTTTTTAAATTAATTAAAATTTTTTCCAAAATGCAGGAGAAAAATTTGATGGTCGACAAAAATAGGTGCGGTGCATTCGAACCGCGCTGACGCGCTGAGTTCAAATATTTCAAAACCAAATAAGACTGTTTTGGCTTTTAAAGTTGACAAAACTTAGATACAACAACATACGACACACAATCTGAAGGACATTTTGCACAAAAAGCGATAATCGCAATCCACATGCACCAATGCACAGCAAAAGCCCTGCACAGTACAGCATTGTCGTGTTGTTGCTCGCATAGCCACACTCTATCATATACGAAACGTGTAACATCAGCCGCGTGCAGTAACAATAGTGAAAGCGTGAAATCCAGGAAATCCTAAATCCTGAGTCGACGCTCATGCACGTTGGGAAGTCGATAACATGAGCAGCCAATACGAGCCCAGAACTGCCGTGTATGTTTTGTTACTCGCAGAGCCACATTCTCATATGTGGAACTTGTAACATCAGCTGCGTGAAGCAAACAAAACTGACTGTGACCAGACCAGACACGTTTTGATTCAATATTTGAATTTCCCACCAAACAAAAACATTTTTTATATTTGCAACCTGTTCCCAGCCAACTACGTTTATTTTGGCCGATTTTGGGCCAATTTTATTTTTTGATTTTTTCAAATTTTGGAGCACTTTTTCAAAAACATCGGGTCTGTAGTTTTATCAACGCTTTTCTGGCCTAGACCCGACCCGACATCGGGTCTGTAGTTTTATCACACAATTTTTATCGGGTCGGGTCTGGTGCGGGTCTGTAGTTTTATCAATGCTCTCAGTACTAGGGTTGTTAAACAAAAATCATTTTTTAAAGTGATTAAAAAAAACAAAAATGCCGATTTAAAAAAAAATTCAAAAAATTTTCCTTTAATATGCTCTGAAAACCTCAATTTTGGCACAATTTTTCGAAAGTTTAACAAAAATTTTCTTTGATGTTACCTCGTAAAACCGTCAGCAGCATAGTTGTTCTAGGGGGGGGGGGCTTGGGGGGGGGGGGGCCGGCCCCCCAAAAAAAATTCGAATCTATCTCTATCAGACAGGTTTTTTCGGCTCAGCTATTATCTATCTAAAAAAATTTCTCAGCCAGCTATCTGTTTAAAAATTTTTGTCTTCGAAGATTGTTGACCAAAATTGATCATTTTTCCCGTAATTATTGAAAATTTCGCTAATTTTAGGTAAAATATGCGTTTATACTCGATTTTTAGTGTATTTTTAGCATTATTTTGCTGTTTTTATAGCTTTTTAGCATTTTAGCTTCTAACTATCAAATTTCAAAATTTTGACCGCCCCCCCCCAAAGTCACATGCCCCCCCCCGCGGCCAGTACCGAAGGCGAAAGCAAATTTTCGAGGTGGGGCAGTAGCGAAAGTGCGGGGGGGGTGTGGGGGTCCACCCCCCCCCCTCAGCCGAAAATCCTGCCCGTGCACTTGCAGATACCCGTGTACCCCCCCTCCCCCCTTTACCTCGAAAAGGGTACTAGACTCCCCCCCCACCCTCCCTCCGCGAGAAAACACGGGATCGCACCCCCCCCTCACGGTGGTCAATCTCATCTCAATTTTTTCCAAAAATACCGTAATTTTTGCATTTTTCTTGACGTTTGTGTCTGTCCCTGCATAGATTTTGTTTTTTCTGACCAAACAGGCAGCTTGTTTGCACAAAATATTCTGTATTTTACAAGAATTTCTGTGTTTTTCTAAAGCAAAAATTTAGTATTACCCGTGCGATCCCGTGCACCCCCCCTCACGAAATTTTTCTGCCAGTGCACCCCCCTCAGGAAAATTTGCTGCCCGTGCACCCCCCTCACCGAGAAGGCACCTGACCCTTCCCCTCTAAAATTAGGCAAACACCCCCCTCACCCGAGGTCCCGCTTTCGCTACTGGGTGGGGGGGGGGTGTCGTCACGTGGAGGGGTGCCGAAAATTTTTCAGTGGGGGGTGTCAGTCATGGTACAGTGACACCCCCAGGCGTGGGCCATGGGGGGGGGGGTGGCGTGGGCCATGGGGGGTGCACTATTGTAGAAAGATTTATGGGGGGGGGGTGCACACCCCCCACCCCACGCATGAGATTTTTTCGCTTAAATTTTGAAGGAAAAACGCTAAATTTGAAATTACAATGAAGAATGTCAAGTTATCATATATTTAGCTTATATTATAGAATTTAAAGAGGGTCAGGACAAAACCCCTCACCTCCCCTTCCCTCCCCTCCTCCTTTTTGGAGGACAAAACCCCTCCCCTCCCCTCCCCTCCCCTCCCCTCCCCTCCCCTCCTGAGACAGGACAAAACCCCTCCCCTCCTCCAACAAAAATTCAAAAAATGTCAAATTTTGATTTTTAAGGATTACGGTAACTCCGCCAGTGGGTCTCGACACGAATCACACAGGTTACGGTAATTTTGGGTCTTGACACGAAGTTGCTGAAAACCACTTTGTTTCATGTGAATGACAGTTGAAACCTTTCAGAAACATGCAGCATTATAACAGAATGTCAAAAAATCGGATGTCAAGGATTACGGTATCTTGGCAGTGGGTCTCGACACGATTTTTTTAAAAACGTCCCTGATTGCCAGGAAAACTTACTAGAATGATAGATATCGTTCACATGATTGCATAAAACTGTCATGTATCGGAAGTTTGGTCACACGGGTTACGGTAGCGATTGTTTTGGGTCTTGACACGAAGTTGCTGAAAACCACTTTGTTTCTTGTGAATAACAGTTGAAACTTTTCAGAAACATCCACCATCATAACAGAATGTCAAAAAATCAAATGTCAAGGATTACGGTAACTCTGCAGTGGGTCTCAACACGATTTTTTAAAAACGTCCTCGATTGCCAGGAAAAGCTACTAGAATGATAGATATCGTTCACATGATTGCATAAAACTGTCATATATCGGAAGTTTGGTCACACGGGTTACGGTAGCGGTTGTTTTGGGTCTTGACACGAAGTTGCTGAAAACCACTTTGTTTCTTGTGAATAACAGTTGAAACTTTTCAGAAACATGCAGCATCATAACAGAATGTCAAAAAATCGAATGTCAAGGATTACGGTAACTCTGCAGTGGGTCTCGACACGATTTTTTAAAAACGTCCTTGATTGCCAGGAAAAGCTACTTTTATTTACAAGAAACAAAGTGGTTTTCAGCAACTTCGTGTCGAGACCCACTGCAGAGTTACCGTAACCATTGACATCCAATATTTTGACATTCTGTTATGATGCTGCATGTTTCTGAAAAGTTTCAACTGTTATTCACAAGAAACAAAGTGGTTTTCAGCAACTTCGTGTCAAGACCCAGAACGACCGCTACCGTAACCCGTGTGACCAAACATTCGACATATGACCGTTTCATGCAATCATGTGAACGATATCTATCATTCTAGTAGCTTTTCCTGGCAATCAAGGACGTTTTTAAAAAATCGTGTTGAGACCCACTGCAGAGTTACCGTAATCCTTGACATTTGATTTTTTGACATTCTGTTATGATGCTGGATGTTTCTGAAAAGTTTCAACTGTTATTCACAAGAAACAAAGTGGTTTTCAGCAACTTCGTGTCAAGACCCAAAACAACCGCTACCGTAACCAGTGTGACCAAACTTCCGATATATGACAGTTTTATGCAATCATGTGAACGATATCTATCATTCTAGTAAGTTTTCCTGGCAATCAGGGACGTTTTTAAAAAAATCGTGTCGAGACCCACTGCCAAGATACCGTAATCCTTGACATCCGATTTTTGACATTCTGTTATAATGCTGCATGTTTCTGAAAGGTTTCAACTGTCATTCACATGAAACAAAGTGGTTTTCAGCAACTTCGTGTCAAGACCCAAAATTACCGTAACCTGTGTGATTCGTGTCGAGACCCACTGGCGGAGTTACCGTAATCCTTAAAAATCAAAATTTGACATTTTTTTGAATTTTTGTTGGAGGAGGGGAGGGTTTTTGTCCTGTCTCAGGAGGGGAGGGGAGGGGAGGGGAGGGGAGGGGTTTTGTCCTCCAAAAAGGAGGAGGGGAGGGGAGGGGAGGGGAGGGGTTTTGTCCTGACCCCTTTAAAGACAAATAATTATGATTTTTGAGCAAAAATTCATGATTTTTGGGTGGTCCGACAAAATTTTTGGGGGGTGTCACTGTTACTTAGGTCCATGTAGGGGGCGTAAGGCTTCTTTATTCAAAACGCACGCGCACATGTTTCAGTATGCTCATGCTCATCTTCCACTAGCGCAATGCACACGCTCCGCACCCTGTCACTGCACACGCTCCGATCTTGCGTGATTAGGAAAGATACCAACCCACCCCCCCCACGCGGACGTCTCGCCTGGCGCTTCTTTTTTAAAACGCACGCGCACGCGGCATCGGCATGCTCATGCTCATGATCCACTAGCGCGCCTGCACACGCTCCGGCTTCAACAAAAACTTGGCGTGTCGGTTTTTTAGAAAAGAAGGGCAACGCTTTGCCTACATTACTAAACCAAAGCCAAGTTTACAGTCTGTTTTGTTGTTTTAGTTCGGTTTCAATGAAGTCGTTGTATGTTCCTAATCCTAAGCCTAATCCCAATCCTAATGAAGTCGTTGTAGGTTCCTAATCCTAAACCTAATCCTAATCCTAAGCGAAGCCTTTTTAACAAAGTGAAAGTGCCTGGATTGTTAGCTTTGATTGAATTTGTTGAAGGGGTGAAACATCGGGATCAGGGATCAGCTCCAGCTCCGGTTTAGCTTTGTAGTTTTACGAAGGGCAACCGACGTCTCGGGTGCTCTGGGGGTGTACCTAGGGTTAGGGAAAAAAATCCGAATTTTTTTTAAATTAAAAAAAAATTTTTTTTAATTTTTTTTTACAAGTTAGGTTTGTTCGAAGCGTCTCGTCGAGCTGAGTTCATCTAGACTATTTTCAGAACGATCCGGAAAACTATAAGAGCGAAAATCGTGTTTTATTGAAATTATGTCCATTTCATAGAGGGAAAGTTGCATTTTCAACAGTAAAACAGGACAATTTTCGACGTGTATTATCGTTACAGGAAGACCGCGTGCACAAAAGTTTCACGCGTTGGAGAAAAGCCGGACACCAAACCAAACGCATGACGTCATCCGACGTCTTTCGTCAGCTACCGTAACCCAATTTTGAATTCCCGCGGATTCTTGAAACGTTTTTCCTATCCTTGTGTGCAAAGGCATAGAGAACCGGGACCAAAATGAAAGATAATACTTGAATATTGAACCGTTCTTAGTTGTTCCTCTTTAGAAAATTACCAAAATTTGACTGTGTTCAAAAATTCCTGTTTGCTGTAGCTAAGTCGGCAACCCCTGTCGACCCGGTCGCCCCCCCCCCCCAAGACACTTACTTTCAGGTTCAACCAGCTATGCTATCTGCCACATGGCGAGAGCCCACTCTTCAAATCATCGTATCGAAAACACGTACCATGATTTCGCGATCACGTTGCGGGCAACTGACAGACGCAAGTTTAACACGTTAGTTTAGCTCAGCACGCAAGTTTTAACATGTGGCCATGTTATCGGGTATCTGAAAAACGGTCGTGTGATGTGGTATTAACCAACATCTCCGCTCCAATTGTTTAACAATATATCGCACAACTCCATTGTAGACCTATAACATGCGCCAATCAACAAAATATCATGTTCATCTCATGGCCTACCGACTGAAAAAACATGTTCTAAGTTGCAAGAAAACGATTTCTGAAACGATATTTCAATTCAGTTAAGTCATTTCAACGCTAAAAATTGACTCTAGAAGTCATCCAAATCGAAAAACATGGAGTACGTCGGTCAAAATGACCAAATAATGACATGTACCTAAGCACACAAAGAAGTTGGGAAGAAAATTTGGTTTGAACTTTCAAAAAATTATGCCATAAATCGAATTTTCAGAGCAAAGTAGAAGAAAAATTTTTCAAATTTTTTTTTAAGTTTGAAAAAAAATCCAAATTAAAAAAAAACAAAAAAAAATTTTAAAAAAAAATTTTTTCAAAGCCCCTAACCCTAGGTGTACCCCCCACCCCCCTCGTCTTCGGTACTGCCCGCGGCTCTGGAACAACTATGCCCCCCAGCCCCCCCCTAGAACGAACAACTATGGAGCCCCCCGCCCATAGTTGTTCCAGAGCCGAGGGGTTGGGGGGGGGGCCGATATAGATAGCTGGAGCAAATTTTTTAGATAGATAGATAGCTGGAAAATTTTGGGGGGGCCTAGGGTTGTTAAAAAAAAACAAAAATCGTCATTTTTGTTTTGTTTTTTTAATTTTTTTTTCTTTAAAAATAATTCAAAAATCAAAGTTGTGCTAAATCAATCAGGGAGTCCGAAGAACCACATATGATATGCAAGCGCCTCCCGAATGACTCCCGTATGGCGGAACTTTGCAGATTTTGTTCATGCCTCTTCTTGTGTTTTGACCTCCAAAACGTCACTAATTGTCCCCAGATAAGCTAATGCTAAAGTGAAGACAAACATACCGCCTTGAAATTCGATCTATTCTTCTGATGGTGTCGCGACGACACGACACGAAGCAGCAACCAGACAACGTAGCGCTTGCAAACGGAGCAGCGAGCACAATCGGACGCTCTGCGAGGCGAATCGTCACCTTATCTGCATCGGAAATGGTAGGCTAAGCTTTGGGACGCTCAAAAACTTCATCGCAGATGTTGTCGAAGCCTAAAATCAGTCGGTAAAACGGCCCAAAATCGACTGCTAAAGGTTTTACGAGGTATAATCAAAGAAAATTTTTGTTGAACTTTCGAAAAATTGTGCCAAAATTGAGGTTTTCAGAGCATATTAGAGGAAAATTTTTCGAATTTTTTTTTTTAAAAAAATCGGCATTTTTGTTTTTTTTTAATCACTTTAAAAAAAAAAATTCATTTTTGTTTAAAAAAAACCCTAGGGGGGGCCGCGGGGTGGGCCATGTGACTTTGGGGGGTGTCAAGCAAATTTCGAGGGGGGGGGGGTGTGGATGGTCCAGTGTCAGGTTTTTGGGGGTGGGTGTCGCGTGACCCGGCCCCGCCCGCCCCCCCCCCCCACGCGGAGGTCTCGGGTTAGGGTTGTTAAAAAAAACAAAAATCGTCATTTTTTTTGAATTTTTTTTTTAAATTTCAAAAATCAAAGTTGTGCTAAATCAATCAGGGAGTCCGAAGAACCACATATGATATGCAAGCGCCTCCCGAATGACTCCCGTATAGCGGAACTTTGCAGATTTTGTTTTGGTGACCTCAATTGCCCCTTTTCCAAACCGTCACCATGCCTCTTCTTGTGTTTTGACCTCCAAAACGTCACTAATTGTCCCCAGCTAAGCTAATGCTAAAGTGAAGACAAACATACCGCCTTGAAATTCGATCAATTCTTCTGATGGTGTCGCGACGACACGACACGAAGCAGCAACCAGACAACGTTGCGCTTGCAAACGGAGCAGCGAGCACAATCGGACGCTCTGCGAGGCGAATCGTCACCTTATCTGCATCGGAAATGGTAGGCTAAGCTTTGGGACGCTCAAAAACTTCATCGCAGATGTTGTCGAAGCCTAAAATCAGTCGGTAAAAAGGCCCAAAATCGACTGCTAAAGGTTTTACGAGGTATAATCAAAGAAAATTTTTGTTGAACTTTCGAAAAATTGTGCCAAAATTGAGGTTTTCAGAGCATATTAGAGGAAAATTTTTCGATTTTTTTTAAAAAAAAAAATCGGCATTTTTGTTTTTTTTTAATCACTTTTTTTTTAAAAATTTTTATTTTTGTTTAACAACCCTATCTCGGGTGCTCTGGGGGGGTGTACCCCCCACCCCCCTCGTCTTCGGTACTGTTCCGGAGGCGCTTGCATATCATATGTGGTTCTTCGAACTCCCTGATTGATTTAGCACAACTTTGATTTTTGAATTTTTTTCAAAATAAAAAAAACAAAAATGACGATTTTTGTTTTTTTTAACAACCCTAGTCGGCCTAGTCACCACGGCCATAGTTATTCTAGGGCGGGGACATAGTTGTTCTAGGGGGGGGGGGCCTGGGGGCATAGTTGTTCTAGGGGGGGTGCCTGGGGGGGGGGGCGGCCCCCCCCCAAAAAATTTTCGAATCTATCTCTATCAGACAGGTTTTTTCGGCTCAGCTATTATCTATCTAAAAAAAATTTTTAGCCAGCTATCTATCTGAAAATTTTTGTCTTCGAAGACATAAAATAAGTCAATTTTTGACCAAAATTGATCATTTTTGCTCGTAATTCTTGAAAATTTCGCTAATTTTAGGTAAAATACGCGTTTATACTTGATTTTTAGTGTATTTTTAGCATTATTTTGCTGTTTTTATAGCTTTTTAGCGTTTTAGCAATCTATCTATCAAATTTCAAAATTTTGACCGGCCCCCCCCCCCCAAAGTCACATGGCCCCTCCCGCGCCCCCCCCCCAAAATTTTCCAGCTATCTATCTATCTAGAAAATTTGCTCCAGCTATCTATATCGGCCCCCCCCCCAACCCCTCGGCTCTGGAACAACTATGCCTGGGGGCCGGCCCCCCCCCCAAAAAAAAATTTTCGAATCTATCTCTATCAAACAGGTTTTTTCGGCTTAGCTATTATCTATCTAAAAAAATTTCTCAGCCAGCTATCTATCTGAAAATTTTTGTCTTCGAAAAGACATAAAATGAGTCAATTTTTTACCAAAGTTGACCATTTTTGCTCTAATTCTTGAAAATTTTGCTAATTTTAGGTAAAATATGCGTTTATAGTTAATTTTTAGTGTATTTTTAGCATTATTTTGCTGTTTTTATAGCTTTTTAGCGTTTTAGCTATCTATCTATCTAAT
>JASANC010002404.1:0-12658 GCA_030248135.1 Theristus sp. LFF4_11 | reverse complement strand
ACGCCAACCACATATGCATGCAAATGCTTCGTGTGTGTGGTATGCGTTTGAAGCTCGAGGGATAATCACACATTTACGGCCAGCCTTTCAGCACGCCAGAAAAGATTCACATTTTTGTGGCGCACACACGGTGGTGTGGTGGTAGCTTAGCGTTGTGACAAAATGAGCCAACTCTTTCCGGTATTTATTATTGCTGAGTATTCGTTTATGTTTCAAGAGTTTGCATAAACACTGGCATAGAAGGTGCCTGTTGACGGAGTTGGCTGTTTTTTTTGAACGGAGAAAGTTAGCACTGGTTTACTGTGCTGTGAGCTAAGCAGCCAAACAATCCAGTGTATCGAGTTGTGGGCGTGTGTTCATTTCGGCCGACTTCCGCTCATGGTGCAAATGTAACTTGGCAATTTTGACGCCAAACAGTGACAGAGAACTGCGTCGTACAGAATGTAGGCTGAGGCGTTATCTCACAGCCACACACACTCATAAAGCTGAAACGACGTGTGTGTGCGTTTGAGATGCATATCGGTGTGATGCACTGCACTCGGTTGGGGTGGGCAGCAGAACGACAACATTCGCTGTGGTGCGGGTTCATGAAAAAATGTGAAATTGATGCAAACGGTAGAAGGCAAACTAAAATCAACAGTTTTTATCATTTCATAAAGCACATCATCAACGCACAACTCGATCACTTCACGTTTTTTTCAGGAGATTCTGATGAGCGATCCGAACGCTGTGCCGCGGATGGTGGACATGCTGATGGAGACGAGGGAGGTGCTACGCAATGACGTTAGTTGCACTTGCAAGCAAGCGGGTTGCACAATCAATTAACATTGAATGAATAGGCGTCGTCTTGTTTATTGTCAAAACTCAACAGTGTCAATCCTTAAACGTGTCAACAATTGAATCAGTTGCAAACCTTAGTCGTCCCTTTACATTCAGGCGGTTCTGATGCTCGGCGAGCTGACTCGAGGCAACGCGTCGATTCAGAAGTTGGTCGCCTATCAGAACGCATTCCAGACGTTGTTGGACGTTGTGCAACTGGAATCGGACAGTAAATCACGAGTTTTGGCGCTTTTTTCTGCTTTTTAGGCAATGATAGTTCCTGGTAGATGTTTTTAGTTGTGTTCGCAGGCTCAATCGTAATCGAAGACTGCATGTTTGTCGTGTTGAATTTGCTCAAAAACAACGCCAGCAATCAGGAGCTGTTCCGTGAGAACAGGTTCGTTGGATTTTTGTGGGCGGGCGGAAACCTTTTCCAAAATCACATGGCGACGTTGTTTGTTGCAAGCGAACTGTGTGCTGCAGTCTCGTGCAACAACTGGCCGCGATACTACGCAATCTGCTGTGGCCGTCGGCTGCTGCTGACGAGAATGAGCCCGAGGCGAGCGCGACGGCCGCGCGCAAGCCCACCGACGACATGGGCAAGTGGTCGGCGCAGCGCGTCACCAACATCATCTTCGTCTTTCAGGTTACACACTTGTGTTCTTGCAAACTGCATTGCTTGCCATCAAACACCAATTTCAAATTTCCATGTCACAGAGATGCCAAATTTGCAGGCCATTCGGTGTCTCGTGTCGCCATCGAACTCGGCGCCCGCCACCGCCGCATCACAGAAACTCATGCATGACTCTGGTTAGCCGGCTGTATTTCGTATTATAACATCATTTAAAGTTCGTTTGTGTTCATTTATGCGCGATGGTTGAGTCTAGTTTAATTGAATAACGGTGCCCCCTGAATGTCGGTTCATGTTGCACCAAAGCGGCAATCAGCGACTGACGTGCAGGTCTGCTGTCCGACCTATGCCATGTGCTGCTCGCCAGTGGTGTCACGGTGGAGGTGTTGAGCGAGGGCATCGTCACGGTGGCCGAGGTGATCCGCGGATGTCATCGCAATCAGCAATACTTCAACAGTTTACATGCGCCCGGCGCTCCTGACAAGTGAGTCTCTGAGACAGCGGCACTAGAAAGTTGCGTTGCAACGAAGCGTGGCGCCTCGAATGGTGTGCGATCTGTTGCCTGTCTCACTCTCGTCTCGTCGTTTTGGGGACTATAAGCAAAGTCGGCCATGGGTTGGATGGTGGACTTTCCATGTTGAAGTTCTAAACCGTAAAACCACACCTTCAACGACAGAACGTCGGTGTTGGTGCTGCTGATGTCGATGGCGAACGAGAAGCAACCGGCCGAGCTGCGTTGCGCCGTGCTCTACTGCTTTCAGACATATCTCTACAAGAATACGGCCGCCAAGAATGCCGTGCGTTGCATGTTTGATGCGATTTCTGCTGCAAAATGTGCTTTTTTGATTTTTGATTCACCTTTATTTTCTCAAGGTCGTCGGCACACTACTACCGACGTCTGCTGATCCGAACCAGGCAAGCACTCCGGGTCACTATCTGTGCACGATGCTTGTCAGCAGCGAGCCATTGCAGGTGTGCTCGCTTGTATTTTTCAGTGGTCGCTTGTGGCGCGGGCTATTTTGCATAGTGATGCATGGATGATGAGAAAGTTGTTTCAGTCACGGCACAACTTGACTATAGGTTAAGCGAGAGAGACGACTTCAGGCACGGCACAATTGAGACAAAATTCGAAATTGCAAAAACTGTCCGTCTCTCGTTTACAGCTTTTTCTAGCAAACAAGTTTCCCGCTTGTCAGGTTTGGCTGGGCGCCGTCTGCCTGATGCATTGTCTGTTCGACGAGTCGAGCCTGAAGGAGCAGATGCTGCGTGTGCAAGTGGCCACCAGTCTTGGTGAGTTTCGTGATGGTCACTGTTTCGACAGAACCGAGAGCCCCATTCTATTCCATTCCATTTTATTTTGCGAAAAAGCAGGAAACTTCGAGAAAACTGCATGAACAGCATGTACAATAGTTCGGAGCCGAACCGCCGTGCCCTGATGTTCACCCCTGTTTCGCCCTGCTCAGGCACAGCGCCGATGTCGCTGCTGCAGCAGGTGATGTCCGTGCTGATGCACACCGGTCAACGGCGAGCGCTCGTGCGTGCTGGCCTGCTGATGCTGCTGTGTGTCTGGCTGACCGACTGTCCGGTGGCCGTGGCGCATCTGCTCCATCGAGACGACCACGTCACCTATCTGACGACGCAAGTTGGTACGTACACGTGACAAAAACGTGCGTACACGCATAAATCAACCAATTTGTATAGTGGTGCTCTGCATTTCGGCCTGGCCAACATCATATGCAGAAGAGGGGTGGCCTCGTCAGTGATGTGTCTCTCTCGAACCACTTGAGTCGTGAACGCTTGAGTGTTGGGCTTAGTAAATGAAAATAAAATGAACAAAACAATACAATATTGATCAGACTTGTTGTCCACGTCAACGTAAAGACAAAGAGACCCTGGCTCGTCTGGCAGACCAGCCCAAAACATTTTTTTCTCGTTCAACATCACGTTCAGATCTCGTTGAGTGCCAAATGTTCTTGTTGCAATTTGCAGCCGGCGTCGGCGGCGGCTCCGAGTGCGACGACATGGACGAGCGCGTGCTCCGGGGGCTGTGCGCGTCGCTGCTGTGCATCTGTGTCGTCTACAACGATGACACGCTCGACAAGAAGAACCGGTGCGTTTGCTTGTGTGCTTTTATGCAACTCGTGTGCGTGCGACACGGCCGTTCCAATGCAGACAATCAATGCTGGCGATCATCGAGCGTCGCATCGGCCTCGAGCCGTTCATCGAGTGCGCCGAGTCGGTGTCGCGCAGCGAGCCGTACGTGCGTGCCGTGCAACGCACCCAGCCGATACCGCCGACCGGCGGCGCCACCACCGCTGCTGCCGCTGGCAAACACGACAGCGCGCAGGCGGCCTCCAGCGGCGTGCAGCCAGCGCTGGTGCTCGACTACGAGTTCGCACGCATGCTGCGCCGCATTGAGCGTGCGTCGCTGCACTTTGATGATCGTTTCTTTGATGAGGGCTTTTTGGGACTGGCCGGAGGCCGGCGGCTTGAACGATGAACTATCGATGTTCATTTTTGTTTGGTGGACGAACTTTTATTTCACACAACTGACACATTGACTGCATTCAATTGGGTGCTGATTGGCAAAATCGGAGTGCAGCCTGTCAGATAAAGTCACCTGCATGCATGAGGAGTCATACAGCTTGGCAAGCTAGCTTGTGCGCTTTGCAGCGGACCTGCTGTCACCGATTCGCCGTGACCACCAGCGCTCGCCGGTGTGCTCGTCGGCGTCGCATCACTTTGCGTCGGTCGCAGCAGCCGCACAGCCGCCTGCAGCGGTGTCGCACGACTCCGGAACCGGCTCGTTGGTGCGTGGCGCCGGCACGAGCTCGCACCGCTCGTCCATCTCGTCCACGCCGGCGCACTCAGCGCTGCTGCAGAACGGACAGGCCGCGGGAGCCGTCAGCGCCGCCGGATCCGGTTAGTCGACAGGCGACCAGTTTTCTTGGTGGTTTCGTTACAGGTTGATTATTGCGTCACTTTTTGGGCACAATGGTTTCAAAGGCACGCGACAAAACTGCCACAGAAAGAATTTACTAGAACTGCTGAGACTGTGCGACTGGAGGTGCTGCATAGGATACGTTACACCTACATGTGCATCACACTCCAACACGACTGGTGATTCTGGTTGCGTACTTGATATCCATCGTACACGTATATAACCGGAATCAACCAAATTGTATGACGGTTCTGTGTATTTTGGCCTGCCCAACAGTGATGTGCCTTTCTGTCGAATCTGACAACCGATTTTCCGTTTAAGCAGTGCATGACGAATTCGCAGGCATCACAATGACGAACGGCAGCGCGGCGTCGTTGGCCGGTGAGGCTGCCGTGATCGTGCAGTCGTACAAGGAGCTGATCAAGCGCCAGGACGCGCAGCTCGCTGACACCGGCGCACAGGTGAAGAAGCTGCAGGCGGAGCTCAGCGAACAACGCGCACAGACGCACGCCACCAAACAGAAGGCCAGTGGGGGGGGGGCGTTCAGACGGTGTTGGGAAATGTGGTCTTCTTTGAAGTGATAACCTGGAGCTGTGTAGTCTGTCATGACACAACGAGAAAGTTCCGTCGCCGTTATTAAAACAATTATTTATATTCACATCACCATTTTTTACGGGAAAAATCTGCAAAACGGAAAGTCTTTCTTACGCAAGCGCACTGCGTATTTCAGTGGGAACGTTTGAAAAATAAGTGCATATATGTGTGCATGTGTTTTGTGACTATGCAACATCACTGTGTTATAACAGAGTGCACTGTGTTCAGCTTAGGTCTTTAATCATTATCAAGTCTGGTTCAATAGGTTGATTCATCGTTGTTCTCTCCAAAACTTCCAGGCCGAACACCTCGACGCGCAACTGAAGGCGCTACGAGAGCAACTGGACAACAAACAGCAGCAGTTGACGGAGGCCGAGGAGAAATGCACGGCGGCACTGAAGCAGGCGGCCGAGGCGGCAGCGGCCAGCAGTGGACTGAACGAGGCGACGTCGGCGATGGCCGAGAGTGCGCGCGAGAAAGTGGCGCAGTTGGCCGCCGAAAATGCACAGCTGAAATCACAGGTGCGCACTTGTGCGTGCATTGGTGGGTGGAAATGGCGTGGCGTTGCTGCTGTTCATTGCCATCAATGTAGAAAGGGGTGTTACGAATTCGGCGTGCGTTGACATTGCGCAGTTTTGTCATCCATGGATGAAATTGTACTAGCCGCCAGTGCCGATTTCGATTGTTTTCGCACTCTGTTCAATGTTCGACTTCGACTTTGCTAGTGTTCTGTTTCTATGTTTCATTAATTTCACTGATTTTTTTGTTGTTGTCAATCAGCTGGAACACGATGCAACGATGGTGCAAACGTGGCAACAAGAGGTGCAACGGCATCAGCAGTTTGCTCAACAGTGGCAACAATTCACTGTGCAACAGGTCGCTGACACATTCCCGTTTGACTTTGAAAGACACCCATTGGCGTGTGGCGTTACAATATTATTAACGCCAAAATAGGCTACTGTGGTCGCTAGAGGACCCTGTAGATAGGCACTTAATGACAGAGCAAACTCGATGGGCGCCTTACTGCTGTACGATGGCGTTCTGAACGCTTGCTGTACTTCTGGGTAAGCCCTGGCGAAAAATAACCCCTAAAATCACCGTTCGTTCGTTCAGTTTGCCGACCCGAACAGCGAGGTTGTGGCAACGTTGCAGTCGCAGCTGTCCGAAATGGAGACCCAATTGGCGTACGGCTTTCAAATGTTCGAGCAGCAGTCGACCACGCTCACCGCCGCCAACGAGCAGGTGCGCGAAACTTTTGGTGCATTTGCGCCAAAGTTTGTGGTTTTTAGACACTAATGTCTTTTTTAAGTTGGAAACTTCTCCTATTCCAGTCCCACTACTCTCTGCTTTGTCTTGGTGTGTCTTGATGGTGCTCACATTGTTGTTCACTGTCAGATTGCTGCACTGACGTCCAGTCTTGAGCTGCTGAAGCATCAGTGCGACGGACTGACGACCAAGATCGATATGGTCGAAAACGATCTGAAATGCGAACGCGCGTCGAGAGAGGAGGCTGCGAGGAAGCAGGAGACTGCGGTTGGTGCCTGCATTTTAGTTTATGTTTACTAGAGTAAGTAGACCCCGTTTCAAATGAATGGCAGTTCACTTGATTTTCAAGAAATGACAGGACATACAGCCGACCTTGAACAACACGCAACATTAGTTAAGCCACACTAAATAACTGAAAAGAAGCTTTAGAACGTGGTCAGCAACAGATCCGAAACAGCCCTGCTCCACGGATGCCGTCTGTGTAAGCAGTGTGCTGTTGTTGAAAACGCATTGTTGACTATTTCCAATGCGTGCAAAACGCCTGCGCGCAAACCAAAGTTGCATTTCATGTTCAGTTCCGCGTGGCCGAGGACAAGGAGCAGCAGCTGAACAGCGTCCGCCGCGAGCAGGAGGACTTGCTGGTGTTGCTCGCCGACCAGGACACGAAGATCCGCGAGTACCGGCGTCGTCTGAAGGACCGTGGGCTGCCGGTGTCCGAGGACGACGACGAAGACCTGGACGTGGCCGAGAGTGTCGCAGCGAACAGCACCGCTGCTCCGGGCAAACCGAACGGGCACCCTCTATACGCGCCTGTCTCGAGCGCACAGCAACACACCGCCCACGTGACGCCGGTGGCCGCCAACGGCTCGCTCATTCTGGCGCCGCCCCCTGCGCCGCCCGCTGAAACAACGATGCTCAACGACATTGCAACGCTCTCGCTGAATCATCATGCACCGCCACCACTGCAAGCGCACCATCATCAGCAACAGCAACAACGTCTCACTAATAATGCGCATCAAATCGCTCCGCCCCCGCCTCCGCCCGCAGCCAATCAGCAACAGCGACGCACCATTGTGACGCCACCAGCGACCACCGGCGCAAAAACGGTCATGCCGAATCGGTCGGACGCGTTGGACTTGAGATGAGAACAGAGTGGCTGGGAAAATACTAGGATATGATCGTTGATTGGTGGTGCGGTTTGTTGGCGGTCTCTCGGTTTACATCTGTGTCGATGTTCTAGGTTGCTGTGTTTTTTCACAGTTAAATTGTTTTAACCCCATTTTCATTTCAATCAAACGTGCGGCGGTGGTTGTCTCCGTTCGACCGGCAGAAGGCTGCTACGTCGCGTTTCTAGCATTGTCGTGTTTTGAGTTGTTTTCACATGGGTTTTCTGTTGTTGTCGTTTTGTGTTATGAGTTATGACGTTATGTTGTGTGATTCGAAAGCTTGTGCTCTGTTGTTGTTTCATTTTTTTAGTTTTCCTTTATTTCATTTTGTTTCTGAACAGTGACGTTGTTAACTTATGGTGATAATGTGTTCTGATCAGGTTTTTGGTTGGTGGTTTTCGACTTTTTTACGGAGTTATTTTGGATTGTTGTTGGTAATGAACATGGCCCTGACTTACTATGATGTCCTTTGTTTTCTGTAATTTACCTGGGATATAAAGTTTGAAATAGCTTCTGTTTCACGGATTTTTACTTTGTTCTTTTGCAGTTTCCATTCCCTTGAACCCATCGCGGTTTTCCTTCACCACCTGAGCAAGTCATTCATGTGGGTAGTTGAAAATGAGCATTTTGATACCTGTTTTGTAATTAGTGTGACTTTTTGTGCACACACCAACTAAACCCATCTCAGTATCCCAAATGCTTTGTTTTTTAACATCGAATTTTTGCCTTTCTGTTTTCACTCAACTATTTCACCACGGCACCTTGCTTCTATGATCCACGTTTTCTTCCAACTTTCTTTTTTGACCCACCTTCCTGTACTTTACGCTACTTACGTTTTTTGATATCTAAGAAAACTTCTTGTTCCTTGTACCCCCTTGTAGAGTGGTCTTTTGTACTGCATATCTATCTCTGTCGCTTTTGTACCTGCTGCGTGTCTGTGTGGTTTTCTTCCGTTTTTCTTTTTATTCTATCTGGATTTTCCTATTTTTGCAATGTAATAACAAATTTGAGAGTATAGTCTTCACACAGTAAATATTTCTTGAAGCGAAATCGCTGCCGTTAAACGTCGTACTTCTGTTTGTGGTTGTGAATTGTGTTTGTATACTTGCTTGAGTGTTAGGTTTTTGTTAAACATTTTAGGGTGTGATATACCGTGTTTTATAAGGGATTGGATTGGTGAGCGTTGGTTACGGTTTTCGTGGTGTAGCGGACTTTCTTTTTACCCAATGGTTTTTCTGGTCGAATACGAATTTGTGATCGTCGTGTGACATTATTTGAAGGCATCGTTGTGCATTTTGGATGACAAAAAACAGTAATACATTCTGGTGGGGTGCAACAAAGAAATCGCCGAAAACACTTTGACAAAATTAAAACAAAACTTCGAAACCGCTGATGCACAAGGTGTCAAGTTATCATTCGCATTAAGATTATGAACTCATCAATAGACACTAAACTTGAGTTTCTCCATTTGTTTGCATGCTTGGATGTTTTTATGATTTTCTTGCTGTTGGTGTTCGTTGTTTACACTGGGATGGTTGCGGTTGCAGGTGATTTTTGTACGAATAAAATCATACAAAAAAGAAGAACCGAAAGTGACTGTTCCACATGGCGGTTTGTTTGTCTCAAATTCTTTTCACCCACCGCGGTGTAGAAACTATCGTGAATTGTGAAACAAATGTGTGTTTCGTTTGTTGTGATCAAGATTGTGATACATGCACGTGATGTGATTTCAAGACCAGGGTGAATGGTCGCCGTGCGTGTGCAGCCCGCCAACCAAAGGCGATGTCCCGTCTGATCGTGAAGAATCTGCCCGGCCGGACGAGCGAGCCGGAGTTGCGGCGGCTGTTCGCTGCGTTCGGCACCGTGACCGACTGCGCGCCGAAGTACACCGCCGACGGCAGGTTTCGTCGCATCGCGTTCGTCGGATTCGACACGGAGCAGGACGCTGAGCGCGCTGTCACCGCAATGAACGGCACTTACATCAAGACCAACCGCATACAGGTCCGCGCTGTTGTTGTTGTTGCTCCGTCGTTTGTTCATTCACGACCCGGTCGCTTTATATGGGGTTTCTTGAACGTGGTTTTTTTGTATTCATGGCCATGTTTGAAACTCGCCATGAATGAAATGATCGAGCGCTATATCGGTAGTGGAGTGTGCTCGCAGGAAAGCGCGTTTGCAATACGGCTGGGTAATCGTTACCCTTCCGTCGTGACGCACCGCTGTTGTTGAAGGGGGGCCGGTCCAAAACAGCTGCTGAATTTTGTGGCAATTTGTCGGTGGGATACATTCGGCCTCACTGCTATGTCAGGTTTGTGGTTTCTCGATTTTGCGACGGTCTACAAAAAATACATTTTTCAGGTTGAAATCTGTCGTCCGTTCGGTGATGCAAGCAAGCCACGACCGTGGAGCAAGTACACGCCGGGCAGCTCAGCGTTCAAACGAGCGCACACCGATGGAGACACCGTGAAGTCGGAAAATGATGACACACACAAGGAGCGAAAGAAACGAACACGAGACAATGACCGTGCCGATCCGAAATACGCGGAATTTTTGGCGCTGCACGGCAGGACAGCGCTCAAGAAAGGCAATGAAGGAACCAGTGACCCGACAGAAACAGATGGAAAACCGCGTGAAGTTGATTTGGTCGGTCAACTGTTGGATGGAATCAAAGGTTTGTGTATTACGTTATAGAATGGATGAACATGTGTTAAACAACGCTCACGTTGTCGCCGTAAAACGTTTTTTGGAATGGCAAAAGATTGAAAAATAAAAGGCTCGTGTATACTAACGTATGCGTATACGGCACGACTCATTCTTGGAGACGGTCCTTGGAGACGTGCCTTTGACGAACGTCGACGTACGTCAGCATACGTCAGTATGAGCATACCATAAGTTTCATACTCAATTGACGGAATACATGAAGTTCGCTGTTTGCGGTTTCGTCAGGTAGACGCATACCGCGGTGCCCCGTGGCTCGTCAGTGCGACGGACACCAACCAAGCAGAACTGCCGAAAGTGTTTTACCACAGACATCTTATAGTCTGGGTAACACAAGCATTTTGCGTGGGGCACAGCACAGGTGAAGAATCCACATCTGATGCTGGTCCGGTGGAAATGAGAGAAAGAGCCTGCAGACAGTTTGTTTGATTTGCGTGTGCAAGCTCATGCTCCCCTCAGGCGATCTCAGTGCGTCGGTGGTGGTCAGCGGCCTGCCACAGTCGGTGAAACAGTCGAGTCTCAAGCAATTCCTCGCACCCGTTCGGCCAAAGTTGATGCGTCTGGCGCGGTCAACCGAGGAGGCGGCCGCTCTGGTGACGCTCGTTCGCAAGTGCGACCAGAAGCGAGTGCTCCAGCGGAACGGCGCGTTCTTTGGCGGCTTCAAAGTGAGCGACTCTGCAGTTTTTTCTTTGCTCCATGCTCACCGGTTGGAGAAACTTGAAGGTACCGGTGGTTTGGCGATTGGCGTTGAATGGCACCAGGTGGTCAAAAGTGTCGTAACCAACCAAAGCCCTGGCAACAGGAGGGCGATTTGCGAATATTTTCTTGCGGTGTCTGTGGGAAATCCAGGAATTTGGCTATTAGTTATTTACCCTCTTCACTTCAGCTGAACATTTCGGAGGCCTCTATACATCGGCCGTCAGAGAAAAAGACAAAAAAAGAGAAAACGCAAAAACTCACGGAAGAAGAACGGATTGACGAGCTGCAGGTCGGTTTCCAGTTTCCACACATTATTTTGTTGATTTTACAGTTGAGTTGGAAAAAAGTAGCACCAACAATGGTTTTTATTGCGAACCTAATGAGGCGAACAGAAAAACCTGCCTCATCTGATTGCTACAGCGTACAACTACCGCATCATAAAAACAACCCTAAATTTATTACGCCGCAGGCACACGAAAGCGCACAGACCGAGTTGATAATGGAGACGGGGCGACTGTTCGTGCGCAACCTGGCGTACACGGTGACGGCCGATGAGTTGCGTGCGTTGTTCTCGGAGATTGGTCCGTTGACCGACGTGCGCCTGACGACGGACAACGACGGCAAACCGAAGGGCTATGCCTTTGTGACGTTCATGTTTCCGGAGCACGCCGTGCACGCGTACACAACGCTGGATGCGACCATCTTTAAGGTATCATCATTGATATTGCTTCACCTGAAGTGCACTTTTCTCATTGTAGACGCTGCTCCAACAACAAACACATTTTCTATGGTGATCGTTTAATAAGCATGCGAAAAAAAGAACGGGGACGGGTTGTGTTCTATACACTACGCATTTCACAACAATTGTATTCTGCGAAAAAAGTCAACAAATGTTTGAACAAACCCACCATAGTTTTCGTTCCACCAAAATTCAGGGTCGCATGCTGCACTTGATCGGCGGTCGTGAGGCAAAGTTCGAAACCGAAACTGTGCCCGAGCAAACCGACGAGCCAAAATCGTCGTTCAAACGTGAGCAAACGGCGAAACAACAGAAAACCGCCCAGCATGCGCATAACTGGAACACGTTGTTCCTCGGTGCAGACGCCGTCGCAAACATGGTCGCGAAGAAGCTGGACACTGAAAAGCGTTAGTGAGCGGCGAGCAACTGGTTGCCTTTTTGAGTCGCTTTTTTGTTGTCACCGTCACCCTAGTCGTTCTGAAAAGTTTTCCAACACCAGCAATTTCTGTGAAAATGATAACGGTCTGAAATGATTCAGCTTTTCAGGCGAACTGTTGGACGCCGAAAGCAGCGCCAATCTGGCGGTTCGCATGGCTCTCGGGGAAACGCGACTCGTTCGCGAGACTCGAGAGTTTCTTCTGAAAAACGGCGTTCAGTTGGAGAGCTTCAGCGGAAAAACGAAAGCGCCACGGAGTAAACGTGTGATTCTGGTGAAGAATCTGCCGGCCGGCACAAAACTCGACCAGCTGCGCCCGCTGTTTGCCCGTTTCGGCCAGCTGGGGCGAACAGTGATGCCGCCAGGTGCGAAGTGCTTTCCGAAATTGGTTTGAGTTTCTGTCGAAACTTCTGTTTTCCATGTCAGTAGCTGTTGAGGCAATGAATGATATGATCATAACCCGTGCGACGGTGTGAGGCACCAATGTGCGCAGCCCGCAAGAAATCTTTGCACTGGCGTTTTGGCGACACCGGTTTGAGGGCTGTGCACCATTTTGAGGGCTGCACCCCGGTTCGCAGGTTGTGCACATAGGTACCCCACACCGTCGCACGGGTATGGATATGAACGATGATATCCTTCAAAAGTGTGA
>JASANC010002402.1:0-10942 GCA_030248135.1 Theristus sp. LFF4_11 | reverse complement strand
GTCACGATTCAGTGTATAGAGTTGCTCACATAAAAAAACTAACCAAAAATCCGCGATCAGCGCATTGAATTACCCTGGAAAACTTTGTTTTCTTGTTTTTCATTTCTGGACCGATTTCGCCAATTTTCACGGCTGATTCGCCCGAAATCGTCACGATTCAGTATCTAGAGATGCTCAGGGCAAAAAATTAACTTAATTTCCAAAATCTCCGGATGGAATTACCCCAGGAAAGATTTTTGTTCGACTGTGAAAATGCCGCAAGTAAAAATTGAAAGCGCGAACACATGTAACCAGGTCAAAACCTACGAACCTTTAAAAATGCCCAATTTTTTACCCAAAAAAGGTTGGAGCAAAAAAGTAGCTAGATTTTCAAAATCTGCAGATGAAATTACCCCAGGAAACTTTTTTATTCGGTTATGGAACAACTTTAGACAAAAATTGAAAGGGCGAACACTTAAAACCCGGTGAAAACCCTGCGAACTTTTAAAAATGCCCAATTTTTTACCCAAAAACATGGTCTGGGCAAAAAATTAACCCAATTTTCAAAATCTCCGGGTGGAATTACCCCAGGAAACGTTTTTGTTCGGCTATGAAAATGCCCCAGTTAAAAATTGAAAGTGCGAACACATCTTGATGACATAGCTGAAAAAAAAGGAGAAACAAGAATAAGTAACCAAGATTTCAGAATAGGTTTTTCGTGTCTACAACGGACGTAAAGAAGTCTGGTGGAATTTTCTCTTCGGCACAGTTAGCAACCACTGCAGGTCTCTTCGTGTGCACAGTAACAAGTTTCCAGCATGTATGTTCGTTGCTGTAGGACAACGCGTAAATTTTGAAAACCCGCGCAGGTCCATATTCAGCCATATAATGCGTGATGCGCTGTCCGCTCGCTGGCGCTCGCTCGCGCATCCGCATGATAGACGTTTGCAATGCAACAACCACGGAAGGCCAAGAACTGCTGGTTTTCTAAGAATCTAACTGGTGGTGGTACTAGGGTTGGGGAAAAAAAAAATCCGGATTTTTTTTCAAAATTAAAAAAAAAAAATTAAAAAAAAATTTTTTTTTTTACAAGTTAGGTTTGTTCGAAGCGTCTCGTCGAGCTGAGTTCATCTAGACTATTTTCAGAACGATCCGGAAAACTATAAGAGCGAAAATCGTGTTTTATTGAAATTATGTCCATTTCATAGAGGGAAAGTTGCATTTTCAACAGTAAAACAGGACAATTTTCGACGTGTACTTGAATATTGAACCGTTCTTAGTTGTTCCTATTTAGAAAATTACCAAAATTTGACTGTGTTCAAAAATTCCTGTTTGCTGTAGCTAAGTCGGCAACCCCTGTCGACCCGGTCGCCCCCCCCCCCAAGACACTTACTTTCAGGTTCAACCAGCTATGCTATCTGCCACATGGCGAGAGCCCACTCTTCAAATCATCGTATCGAAAACAGGTACCATGATTTCGCGATCACGTTGCGGGCAACTGACAGACGCAAGTTTAACACGTTAGTTTAGCTCAGCACGCAAGTTTTAACATGTGGCCATGTTATCGGGTATCTGAAAAACGGTCGTGTGATGTGGTATTAACCAACATCTCCGCTCCAATTGTTTAACAATATATCGCACAACTCCATTGTAGACCTATAACATACGCCAATCAACAAAATATCATGTTCATCTCATGGCCTACCGACTGAAAAAACATGTTCTAAGTTGCAAGAAAACGATTTCTGAAACGATATTTCAATTCAGTTAAGTCATTTCAACGCTAAAAATTGACTCTAGAAGTCATCCAAATCGAAAAACATGGAGTACGTCGGTCAAAATGACCAAATAATGACATGTACCTAAGCACACAAAGAAGTTGGGAAGAAAATTTGGTTTGAACTTTCAAAAAATTATGCCATAAATCGAATTTTCAGAGCAAAGTAGAAGAAAAATTTTTCAAATTTTTTTTAAGTTTGAAAAAAAAAATCCAATTTAAAAAAAAAAACGAAAAAAATAAAAAAAAATTTTTCAAAGCCATTAACCCTAGGTGGTACACCACTGTGCGTCGACGCGATTCCACTGCAGCGTTTATGATCGTCCAAAAAGCTTAACGCAAACAAACTCGCACAATCATCGACTCTACATAAATCATTTGAAAAAAATTATGCCGCATTGCAATAAAATACGAGCAGATGACAAAAAAACCGGCAGAGGTACATATACAGTGTACTCTGGACGACTTTCATTTTCGATATGATTGCAGTGCCATATCACACACTGTCGCAATCGCACGCACACACGACATATATCACTTTTTTTTAATTTAATTATACGCGCGCCGGTTCCGGAAACCCAAAGTTACCAAACTCCGGCGGAGACGGGCAATACTGCCCCGAGCCCAATTTTACCCTCGGCTCAGGAGGGAATAGACCATTAGATGTTCATTGGTCACTCTAATTTTCCACGAGTATGTCTTGTCCACGCCACGAACGAACGCAACTTGATTTGCCTGATTACACAACGTGTGTGGTCTCCTCGGCGCGCTCACCGGACAACTTCGCCTGCAAATAGCCGATCTCCGTCAGCGGCGTGTCGAGGCTGAAGTTTCGGTAGCCGTCGCGTCGCGCCGGAAGCGTCCGCGGCATGTTCACGTTCGCGCGTCGAAAGCGCCCGTTCTCGTCGAAGCACCGATCCACCCAGCTGCCGGCGCCGTCGTTGAACGTGAAATCGATCCGTTCGCCGTGGCGAAACACGAGCAACTTTCGACCGCCACCGCGGTGATTGAGAAACGCGCCGGCCTGCACTGCGCCGCGACTTTCGTTGAATCAAATCAATGAGCTATGATCAGAAAATTCAGCCAGCCAGAAGATAGGACCGTTTGCAATTATTCACGACAGGGTCAAGCTGACAAGTCAAAAAAAATAAATAAAAACAAGGTCCAAGGACTGGCTCAGTTCAGGAAACACGAAAATCGCAGTTTTCTTCTTGTACACAACCTGTGGCTGCTGATTGTGCTGCGCTTGTGATGATGACGATGATGACTGCTGATGGTGATGATGTGCTGCTGCCGCCGACGGTGCACTCGTTGACGTCGTCGGCTGATGATGCAGCAGATTGCCCGGCCCCGCACCGGTGTTATGCGCCATCGGCATCGGCTCTGCCGCTCGCTTATTCAATATTCTCTTGTTGATTTCTTTTCGTTGTTGCTGCCTCCGTTCCCCTCGTTCTCAGGCAGCAGGGGTCGAGCTGGAGCGTAAGGTTGATAATTTGCCCTTCTTTTCTAAAAACCGACACGCTCGTTGTCGGATATTGCAAAAAAACAGACCTGATTCAAATCTTAATCCTAAAGCCTAATCCCAAGCCAAACCTGATCCTAACCTAATCCTAACCTAAGCCAAGCCTTTTCAAGAAGGAAGATGCCAGAACAATAGCGTTTTGAACAAGTTCTTGTTGGGGCCGGAGCGTATGCACACGCGCGCTGTCGCTAGTGGATCATGAGCATGAGCATGCCGCCGATTGCCGATGCCCGTGCGCGTGCGCTTTAGTAATGAAGCTTTAGGGAAAAGGGTTCGTGCACGGGCAAATACCTGTGTACCCCCTCCCCCCGATGCTCGGATTCTGTATAAAAACACCGCAGCGGTGAAAACACCGCACCGATGAAAACACCGCACGGTGAAAACACCGCACCGATGAAAACACCGCACGGTTGCTCTGCTGAGTTGATTGAGCCATCGATCGTCGAAATCGGCCGAGGAAATCGTGATCTGGGCGACGTTATGCGTTGGCAATATTTGCGTTTCACGACGTGTGTCTCGTGCGCCGACCTGTCACGCGACTCTGCCAGCGCTGTGCTCAACCGATTTCGACGATCGATAGCTCAATCAACTCAGCGGAGTACCCGGAAGACGATGATGCCTTGTTTGTGGTTGGTTTTCACGGTTTTCTGAAAATCGAAAAAATCCAAATCACAATAAATTGGTGTTTTGTGTTTTTTCGTAAATTTTTTATTGCACAACGACCAATGTTAAATAAAACCAAAACCAACCACAAACAAGGCATCATCGTGTTCCGGATGCCCTGCTGAGTTGATTGAGCCATCGATCGTCGAAATCGGCCGAGGAAATCGTGATCTGGGCGACGTTATGTGTTACGTTATCAGAAGAATGGTCACTGTTAATCATTCGTTAATCAGCAAACATCACAAGATAACCACGAAAAACAAAAAAAAACTTTATTAACGGCACAAAATCTGTTGGTACAACACCCTATATTCATGCCGACCCAACCAACCCGTTCCATAAATCACACCGTGCGGTGTTTTCATCGGTGCGGTGTTTTCACCGTGCGGTGTTTTCATCGGTGCGGTGTTTTCACCGTGCGGTGTTTTCATCGGTGCGGTGTTTTCACCGCTGCGGTGTTTTTAGCAATAACCCCCCCCCCTTTACCCGGACTAGAGTTGTTAAACAAAAATCAATTTTTTTTTAAAAAGTGATAAAAAAAACAAAAATGCCGATTCAAAAAAAAATTCGAAAAATTTGGTTTCCTCTAACCATATGCTCTGAAAACCTAAAATTTGGCACAATTTTTCGAAAGTTCAACAAATTTTTTTGATATTACTTCGCAGCGTGATTTACCTGAAGCGGAAGGTATCTAGATAATTAGGACATACCTTCTGCAGCATGTAGAAGAATTTGGCGAAATGTGTGATTTGTATCGCTGTGCGGCGTGCGTTCGATTACGGCCCATTAGATAGCGGCCGAAGCATTGCGGCCGAAGCATTGCGGCCTGAAGGATTGCGGCCTGAAGGATTGCGGCCTGGACGATTGCGGCCTGAAGGATTGCGGCCTGGGACGATTGCGGCCTGGGACGATTGCGGCCTGGGACGATTGCGGCCCGGGACGATTACGCCCGGGACGATTGCGGCCTGGGACGATTGCGGCCCACGAAATTTTAAAACGGTGTCATTGTCTTTGTCGCACGCAACTGGTTATGTTATTCTCGCACACGAGTTTTCAATTCTTTTTTTCAAAAAAGTTGTTTTTTGTTTATTGATTGGTAATTATGTTTTTTTAGAACCCCAAATCGAAATCTTCCATGCTCAACTTTCCTTGTCGCCGGGCAGAGCTATATTTCATCTGAGCCTTTTTTGTTTATCATCATCATCATCATCATCATAATACTAAGATAATAGTCGTGTCTGTGTGTGGCACTTTTTTGCTTTTTGAATTGCCGCTCATTTTTGCTATTTAAAAAACGGCATCTCAATTTTTAACCTATTATCAATGCCAATTATTTTCTCAAAAACGTCACTGTTCACTACGAAGTCATCATGATACTCTTTGGTCATTCGCGACAGCGCCTTAACATGCGATTGACAATTGATGGCAATTGTTGCTGTTCACAAGTTGATGACCGAAAGCGTAAAACGAGAGAAAACCAACTGTGAAGAATGGTTGCAATTATTGTTTTCAAAAATCGGGTTGCAAAACGACATCGACATTGCAAGTGCATATTGCACTTTCATTTCAAAACATTATTTTTCAGTATCTTTTGGTTGAAAAGTTTTTGCTTGAGAACTTTTTCAAAAACAGAGAAAAGTTTGATCTAAACAAGTCAACTAAAAAATTAATTGCGAAATCAAATACACGGGGGGGTTGTTAATGAAGTGCCTGATAAGGATTAGCTTAGAGCAGGGTGAACGGGTAAAAACATTACAGCAAAGTTATAAACTTCGCACTTCAAACTTGTTTTCAACACGCGGGTTTAATTAGAAACGTGTCAATTTCAAAAACAAAAGTTCAAAATTGCAATTACAAATTACATTCAAAAACGATTTTTATAAAGCGTTGCTTTTTGTCGGTTCAATTCAATTAGCTTTAAAATTGTTTTTAGCGGGAACAGCAATTGACCATTAGTGATTATTAAAAAAGATTGTTTTGTAATTTTAAAACAGAATGCAGTAAAGATAGTGTTCGCGATCAGAATATTGTTTTTGATAGTTTGAACGGGAACGACTAAAGCAGCTTAAAATCAAAATGCAATGCACTTTTTAGCACGGTTCAAAAAGCCAAAATCGGGCAAAATCCACTCAAAAATAATAATTGTATTTCCAGCTATCCGTGCCGTAGGCACGGGTCAATTGGCTAGTTTGTTATTAAAGTTTTAAACTACCAATTAATTATTTAAAATTAAACCAACAAAAAATTCCCATTAAAAATCAAAACTGTACTTTCTTATAAAAATATCTAGCTAGATACCGTATTACCTCTAATAAACCCCCATGGGGGTTTATTTCTTCAGCGACTTCTGGGGGTGGGGGTTTATTTTTGGGGGGGCTTTATTTTTGGGGGGGGGGTTTATTTGGAAACCATTTCTAGGAGTGGGCAAAATGGCAAAAATACCTTCCATGGCAGGAAGGAAGTCGCAGAAACTTCTACTCTACATAGAAATTTCTTTTTACAACAGCCTTTTGTAATGAAATTACCATTAACTCATCCATTTGGGGCCTTTGGTAGCACAATTTCATCATTTTCACTGCAACCAGCCACTGAATTCGCTGGGTATGTGTTTCAAACAGGTTTCAATAATCCCCCATGGGGGATTATTTTTGGGGGGGGGATTATTTGGAAACTTGTCGAGGGGTGGGGGTTTATTTTTGGGGGGGGGGGGGTTTAATTTGGGGGGGGGGTTTAATAGAGGTAATACGGTATCTGAAAATTTTCTTTTGTCTCGAGTTGGGTCCTCAGGCAGAGACCCCACCTTGGGTTGTTAAAAAAAAAACAAAAGTCGTCATTTTTTAATTGAAAAAAAAATTCAGAAATTAAAGTTGTGCTAAATTAACCAGGGAGTTCGAAGAACCACATTTGATGTGCAAGCGCCTCCCGAATGATTCCCGAAAACTTTCCAGATTTTGTTTGGGTGACTTCATTTACCCCTTTTCCAAACCGTTACCATGCCTCTTGTGTTTTGACCCCCAAAACGCCACTAATTGTCCCCAGCTCAAGTGAAAACACACATACCGGGTTGAAATTCGATCAATTCTGATGATGGCGCGACGACAGGACACGAAACCAACCAGACAACGTGGCGCTGGCAAACGGAGCAGCTCGGACGCTCAGAAATCAGATTGCAAAGCGAATTGTCACCTTATCTGCATCGGAAATGGTAGCCAAGCTGTGGAACGCTCAAAAACTTCATCGCCGAAGTTGTCGAAGCCTAAAATCAGTCGGTTAAACGGTCCAAAATCGACTACTGACGGTTTTACGAGGCAATATCAAAGAAAATTTTTGTTCAACTTTCGAAAAAATTGTGCCAAAATTAAGGTTTTCAGAGCATATTAGAGGGAAAATTTTTGAATTTTTTAATAGGCATTTTTTATTTAAAATTTCACATAAAAAATTTCGATTTTTGTTTAACAACCTTAACCCCACACCCAGCATTTGTTTCAAATCAAACCTCCAGAATCTTGGATTTTCAAACATAAGGATTCGGACAACAAACAACAACAATTCATTTCAATTCAATTCAATTCAATTTCTATTCAATTCAATTTTTTTATTGCTAACAGCGGCGCAAATATTGGCGCAAATATCGACGATCGATTCGACGCAAACGCAGCAGACACGACGACGACGATGGTTTAAACCATTGCTGTTCCAGAGCAGGGGTGTTGGGCGGGGGAGGCGATATAGATGGCTGGAGCAAATTTTCTAGATAGATAGAAATTGACCTGGAAAGGTGACAAAGCATAAAAACTTTGTGGGCCGCAATCGTCCCAGGCCGCAATCGTCCCGGGCCGCAATCGTCCCAGGCCGCAATCGTCCCGGGCCGCTATCGTCCCAGGCCGCTATCGTCCGGGCCACTATTGTCCAGGCCGCTATGCTTCGGCCGCAATCGTCCAGGCCGCAATCCTTCAGGCCGCTACGCTTCGGCCGCAATCGTCCAGGCCGCAATCCTTCAGGCCGCTACGCTTCGGCCGCAATCGTCCAGGCCGCAATCTCTTGGGCCGCAAAAGTACATTTGCCCGCTGTGCAGATACCGTGAAGTCTTGCATATAACGTTCCTCCCACTTATAAGACCCCCACTCAAAAGTGGGCGGAGTGTCACATATAGCGGAAAACCAAAAAAATTCAAAATTTTGACTTGGTCGAAAACCTACCCCGTTTATAAGGGCCGAACTTTTTAATCGTCGCGTTATAAGACCTCCTCCCACTTATAAGGTTGTCACACAAAATTCCACTTTTTTCAGAAATTTTTGATTTTCAAATTTATACCGTATCAGATATTACCCCCATTAAACCCCCCCACCATTAATCCCCCCCACCAATAAACCCCCACCCCCACGACAAGTTTCCGAATAATCCCCCCACAAATAATCCCCCATGGGGGTTAATTGGAAACCTGTTTGAAACACATACCCAGCGAATTCAGTGGCTGAATGCAGTGACATTGGTGAAATTGTGCTACCAAAGGCCCCAAAGGGATGAGTTAATGGTAATTTCATCACAAAAGGCTGTTACAAAAGGAATTCTCTGTGAAAAGTAGAAGTTTCTGCGACTTTCTTGCCTGCCATGCAAGGTATTTTTGCCATTTTTCAACAAACCCCCACCCCTAGAATTTTTTGTATAGATAAATAACCCCCCCCCCAATAATCCCCCCCCCAATAAACCCCCACCATTAAAAGTCGCTGACGTATTAATCCCCAATGGGGGTTTATTGGAGGTAATACGGTATGCAAGATTTTACGGTTCTATAGCATGCTATCATCTATCTATCTATCTATCTATCTATCTATCTATCTATCTATCTATCCAAACGCTTCTAGTGTACACTGTACTGTGTCTTCTCACGTTTTAAATTTTCATCCTACTTACAGACATCATTATTCATCAAAATAACTCATAAGTTCATCTCCAACATGTCCGTCATCATAATTCCCTTCCTTCTCACACAAATAAAAATTTGAAGTTGGTACACTGTACTTTACCTCACGTTTTTAAATTTCATTCGCTATAAATATCATTATTCATCAAAATAACCTCAGGTTAAGTTCATTCCCAAGTAAAAATTTTCAGGTCAAATTCCCTATCCGTTACATACAGCAAATAAAAACCGGCTGGTGACAGCCCCAATATCCCTACAGTCAACAAAAACAATCAGTTCCACAATAAAAAACAATCCAAACTTCTACCATAGCAACTTCCAAACCTTACGGCCCCACTACCCCTATAACTGTTATAAGAACAATTCCAATATTTCAAACGTTTCACGAGGTCATTATTCACTTCTCTTCACTTACATTTATTCAATTTCTTCTCAAAACGCTTCACCTCTCCATTTTAATTTCATTCCTAACTTACAGCAACATCATTATTCATCAAAATAACTCATAAGTTCATCTCCAAGGCGTTCCGTCAGTCAATAAAATTCCCCTTCCTTACATCACACAATCGGCCTCGTGTGAGATTGAACAAGCTGGCTGATGAGCATGTGGCTGCACACGTTCGTGACAGCGCTCGTAATGATTGCGATTCCGCGCGTCCAATCGTCCACCGTCGATGACCTGTTCAAATGCAACAATTCCGCGTCACCATACTTTGACAAAACACCGTGGGTGAACATGACAATGGACGTCTGCGATTGTGGTGAGACAGCTTTGGCTATTTAATTGGAAAAAAGTGCTCCGAAAAAAGAAACACCAGATTTGTCAAATCAGCGCCGAGATGCGCGTTAGTCAAGGGCACTGAGCCTGAAATATCCGTTATCCAACAGAATCAGTCGGTAGCCCACTACACTTCTGTCGATTTCTTGACTTGACAGTCTGAATTTTGTTGTTAGGAGATCAGATCAACGTTTCCAGCGTTTCTCTGGCGATTTTAACGTCGATGAAAACGATATATTTTTTTGCGGTGCACGTTCTGTGTATGTACTGTAGTTCTCTATTTTTTGGTTTGTCAAACTTTCTTTGCAGTGGGCGAAATGGCGTACACACAAGTGTCGGTGATTCCATCCTATATTTACGCACCAACTGAAAAAATTACGTTCATGTTCACGATTGTTGGTCGATCGTTTGAAGGATGGGGCCAAACGGTACATTCGAACATGTTGCGTGCATCATTAACAAAAAACTGTCTTTGTAAAATTACGACTGTAAAATTGTTTTTATCCAAGGTTGAGCAATACAGCGACAGTGCATTGCTGCGTGACTGCGTAATACGGTATAAAATGAATACGTTGATCAATGGCCGGCCGATGCTGTCCTTAAGGTAAGCCTGGTGGAGCACGCATATATGTGTAACACTGTAAAGTTGCACGACGATCACACGGTAAACACTTCAGGATAAACACAAAAGCGGGCGTGTCAGCACATGATGTGGCAATTGTTTTTCATCACTGCACGCTAAAAAAAGTGCCCGAACAGGTGTCCGGTGCTCTGTCCGCCTGGGTGCCCCGCGTGGTTGCATTTCAGCCTCTATTATAAACTTACAGATGTTGCAAAATTACAGCGCAAACTGGCCTTCTTCATTTTCTTGTTGCAAAACGCAAAACTTGTGCAAAAATTCAAAAGTCAAAATGCAAAATCGCAACAGTTTTTTTAGTTTTTTTCTTTCCAGCACGGTTTGAGCGAGGTGTTGTAAAATGTTTATTTGGACCCAAATTTCAGTTGCATTTCCCCGTCTATCAAAATGCAGATGATGCAATTTTATTGAGCAAATTGCAAAATCCACGCGGAGCACCCAGGCGGACGGGACACGTTTTAGCGTGCGTGCAACTAACTAAGTGCATCTAGTGTGAGACATGTAACCGCGTGTGCAGATGGCCCCATTTTGGGGGACTCGGATCACTTCATCAGTTTTGAATTCTATCGTCATGCATGAAACTGTTTACTTAACATACCGTAAAGTCTTGCATATAGGGTCTCCTTATATAAATTTAAAAATCAAAAAACTTCGAAAAAAGT
>JASANC010002401.1:0-24137 GCA_030248135.1 Theristus sp. LFF4_11 | reverse complement strand
TTGGTTTTTTTTAAAACTCGTGCTTTTTACCCCAGTTTTACCCAATTGGGTAAAAACAATCCCTTTCAGCTTTTTGTTTGAAACGGACATTATGAATAATTTTGCGTTTCTTTGATGCTTGAGATTGATGAATTCAAGTCTGCTGTCATGCACCGAGAGTAGTGTTTTAACCCAAAAGGGTAAATACTTATGCACTTGCCCTGTTTCAGGTCTTTTTGCCTTTTGTGAGAAACAACCATGAGAGTGTACCGGTACGAATTTGAAAAGTTTTGAAAACAAATAAGTAAAATTAGGAGCACCAAATAGTAGTAAATCAAAAGCGATTCTGCAAAACCCGAAACTCTGGAATCAAACCGTCGGACAGTTTGTTGTCTTCGATGATGCGCTTCGAGTATAGAGCGATGTTTGAATTGTCAATCTGCAAAAATGCTGTGAAGTTGTTTGGTTAAGCAAGTTGTCTTGTTTTGTTTCTTTCAGTTTCCTCAGCAGCACTGAAAGCGATTTTTCAAAAAATCGCTTCAAAAAAACATCAACATTCCTGACGTATGCGCATACGGCACGACATGTCACGTCATGTCAGTTCTTGATGCAAAAAACTGGCAGTACGGCCCGGCCCAATACATCAGGTCTAGTTCTAGGATTTGCGTTCGTTCGCACCTGACGTACGTCTGCATACGTCAGGTATAAACGGGCTTTTCCTGGACTTATTGGCGTTGATTTTTTGTTGAAAACACCAAACCGAACAGCACTACCTTGCTCACCTCTCGCGTCGGATTGCGACACGTTTGTCAGAAAATGCTCAGCTTCGCAAACTTTCATCGTTCGAGCGTTCGAGCTAGACCTCTCCGTGAGTCATGACACGACAAATCTAAAAAACATGAATTCAGCAAAATCGAGCAAAAAATGTGTGGAACGAAAAACATAAACACAGCACTGTCCGTGGCGGCGTTGCTTGCGACGCGACGTTGACCAGATCAGAAAACGAGAAGTCGCATGCGCATCAAAGTCGCAGTCATTGTGTTCGGGCCTAAATAACGTTCTCTTCGCGGTGACGACGGCGCCGTGTTTTGCATTCGACAGCGATTCAGTTTTAGTCACTTTGGCTCAGTTTCAACACCAAGTTTATTGTCTGCACTCTGCAAGAAGCAATCCACAGTTATCTCATCTGGCGTTGTTGGCAATAAATGGTTAAAAAAGAAAATCAAATGCTGAATAATGATGCATTACGTTTGTTTTTTGCTCCAAAAACAATTTGGGCTTGGGCTGATAGTTCACATACAACTCTTAATCAACTGAAAACCGCCAGACAGTTTGTAGAGCGTCGATTATAAAAATTACTGGAGCGTCTTTTAAGAATGCATATAAACCATTTGGGCTTGGGCTGATAGTTCACATACAACTCTTAATCAACTGAAAACCGCCAGACAGTTTGTAGAGCGTCGATTATAAAAATTACTGGAGCGTCTTTTAAGAATGCATATAAACCTCTGAGGAGCCACCGACTTACCATATGACCCCCACTCATATGGGAGGAGGGTGAAAATTTCAGACTTGGTTTCGGCGACCCCATTTTCCCACCGACGACATCACGTCTCGTGTTTTGCCTCTCAATTCACCTCAAATAACATGGAAACAAGTTCCACAACAAACCGGTGTGATCATGCTGACGACACGAGGCGAAACAGCAACGAGCAACCAACGAAGTTACGCTTGCAGTGGCAGACAGTGCAATTTCCACCTTTCGAGATCCTGAAAAACGTTGCGTAAATGTGAGTTCTCTGCTTCTATCTCACCTTAGCGACATCGGAATTTGTTGAACTAGCCTTTGCGACGCTCAAGTACTTCAATGCGCGAGTCGATCATCACTCACCAAGGCTGAAAACAGTCGATAAATCAATCCAGAATACCACCTGCAAGACTAAGTGACAAGGTAAAGTCAAAGAAAATTTTTGTTGAACTTTCGAAAAATTATGCCAAAAACGGCATTTTCAGGGCACATTAAAGAAAAAATTTCAAAAATTTTTAATAAAAAAAATAAAAAAAAAAATCTGGAAAATTTGCTCCAGCTATCTATATCGGCCCCCCCAACCCCTCGGCTCTGGAACAACTATGCCCCCCCCCCGCCCCCTAGGTGTTCCAGGGCCGAGGGGTTGGGGGGGCCGATATAGATAGCTGGAACAAATTTTCCAGATAGATAGATAGCTGGAAAATTTTGGGGGGGGGGGGGGCGGGGGGGCATGTGACTTTGGGGGGGGCCGGTCAAAATGTTGAAATTAGATAGATAGGTAGCTAAAACGCTAAGAAGCTATAAAAACAGCTAAATAAGGCTTAAAATACGCTAAAAATCAAGTATAAATGCATATTTAACCTAAAATTAGCACAATTTTCAAGAATTTTGGATAGACAATAGCTGAGCCGAAAAATGTTCTCTGATAGAGATAGATTCGAAAATTTTTGGGGGGGGGGGCGGCCCCCCCCAGCCCCCCCCCTAGAACAACTATGCCCACCCCCCCCCCCCGCCCACGGTACTGCACGCTTAACAAAACCACGGAGGCAACACGGAGGCTGCGTGCAGCTAAAGTGACCCATATTTTGTATGCACACAGCACGCTGCGCACCTTTAACAAAACCACGGAACACGGAGGCACGCGGATTTGGGGAGATTTGGGGACAGGACAAATCCGTCCCCGTCCAAAAAAAAATTATGTTTTTGTCAAATAAATAAATAAATAAATAAATAAAGGCGCAATAAAGCAAAGCAAAGCTAAATGTCTTAACTAGACTTCACTGATTACGGTAGCTCTCCAATGGGTCTCGACACGATTTTTTAAAAACGTCCCTGATTGCCAGCAAAAGCTACTCTATTGGTGGACACCGTTCATATGATTTTGCAACAAACAGTCTTATGTTTGAAGTTCGGGCACACGGGTTACGGTAGCGGTAGTTTTGGGTCTTGACACGAAGTTGCTGAAAACTACTTTGTTTCTTGCGAATAACAGTTGAAACCATTTAGAAACATGCCGCATTATCACAGAACGTCAAAAACCGGATTTTAAGGAGTACGGTAACTCTGCTGTGGGTCTCGACACGATTTTTTAAAAACGTTCTTTTCTTGCCAAGAACTGTTACTAGAATGGTGGATACCGTTCACATGATTGCATGAAACAGTCATATGTCTGAAGTAATGTCCCACGGGTTACGGTAGCTGTTGTTCGGTCTTGACACGAAGTTGTTGAAAACTACTTTGTTTCTTGTGAACAACAGTTGTTTCTTGCAATCATGTGAACGGTGTTCATCAATTTAGTATTTTCCTGGCAATAAAAGGCAGTTTAAAAAATCGCGTCGAGACCCACACAGCAGAGTTACCGTATTCTTTGAACTCAAGTTTTGACATTCTGTGAAAACGCTGCGTGTTTCCAATTGGTATCAACTGTTATTCGCAAGAAACAAAGTAGTTTTCAGCATCATCGTGTCAAGACCCAAAACTACCGCTACCGTGACCCGTGTGCCCGAACTTCAAACAGAAGACTGTTTGTTGCAATCATATGAACGGTGTCCACCAATAGAGTAGCTTTTGCTGGCAATCAGGACGTTTTTAAAAAATCGTGTCGAGACCCGGAGACCCGTTGGAGAGCTACCGTAATCCTTGAAGTCTAGTTTTGACATTTAGCTTTGCTTTGCTTTAACGATGTAACGATGTAACGATGTAACGTTTATCGTACCAAGGTAGTAACACAATGCCGAAGCATCGAAATAGGTAATACCCGTTAGTACAAAATACAATGAAACAATCAATAACATCACGCATTCACCACCACACGAACAAAACATGATGAACTGACTGAGCTGACTGAGCTGAGGTTCTGAGAATTTGAATTTTGAACTTTTTTCAAAACAAGTTATCAATCACGAAAACTGTCACACACGACGAAACATTAACAAATAAAATAACTAGCGAGAATCAAACTCATGACTGCCCGATCAAAACTGTTCAAAACAAAACAGATAATCCACTTCATCGACGATACGAATACGAATTCAAATTGCCGCACAATCTCAGTGCACAAGACGAAACTCGACTGGCTTCTGAAGTTTCTGACGTATTAACAAAAGAAATCCTGAAAGAACACAAAAGGATTAGCAACGGAACACCACAAACATTTTCCGACCACAAGCAGGGCAATGTTGGCAAGTTTAGAAAAAGTTGAAGTGAAAGGGGACATTGAACACAATGTAATTGTTTGTTTGTTTTTCTTCTTTTTTTTAAAGCAAGAATGTTTAATGGACCTAAGATCAATTTATCAATTCGCAAAGTTTTTCTCAATGGGAAAGGAAGAGCAACGGAGAGCGGCATCCCCAGGTCCACGGAAATCAAGCCAGAAGGGAGGGGAAACGTGTCGCAATAAATTTATGGATGAGTTGAGATTCGTTTGCAATAAGCCTATTTTTGAAAGAAGAGGTTGAGGGAGCTGAGACTGTGTCTTGATTCAGACTGTTCCAGAGTTGGATGGTTCGCGCCTTTTTATTTATTGCGCCTTTTTTTATTTATTTATTTGACAAAAACATAAATTTTTTTGGACTGTGACGGATTTGTCCTGTCCCCAAATCTCCCCAAATCCGCGTGCCTCCGTGTTCCGTGGTTTTGTTAAAGGTGCGCAGCGTGTTGTGTGCATATAAAATATGGGTCACTTCAGCTGCACGCAGCCTCCGTGTTGCCTTCGTGGTTTTATTAAGCGTGCAGCCTCCGTGTTCCGTGTTGCCTCCGTGGTTTTGTTAAAGGCCTGCAGATAAGGTGACGATTCGCCTCGCAGAACGTCCGGTTGTGCTCGCTGCTCCGTTTGCAAGCGCTACGTTGTCTGGTTGCTGCTTCGTGACGTGTCGTCGCAACATCAGAAGAATTGATCGAATTTCAAGGCGGTATGTTTGTCTTCACTTTAGCATTAGCTGGGGACAATTAGTGACGTTTTGGAGGTCAAAACCAGTAGCGAAAGTGCGGGGGGGGTGGGGGTGGTCCAAAAGTGCTAGAAACCACAGCATCCAGTCAAGGCCTCGGGACATCTGAAAGCTACACGAACGAGACACGCTGCACGGGTGAGACTTGATATTGAAGTACAGTATTGAAAACATTGACGTACCCCCCCCCCCCACCCCCCCAATCTCGACCCCTGATTAAAAACATTTGAAAACGTTTTGAGACTAAAAAGAGTTTGTTTCAACAACCCCAGTTTGACGGCAACCAACATGTCTGCTGTCGCCACCGGCACTGCCAATGACGCAAGTGACATTCTTCTGCCGAGCACGTTTGTCTGGTTTGACCTGGAGACAACTGGTCTAATTTTGCCTGGTCAGCAGCCGCCGCAAATTACAGAGCTTTCGTTTGTGGCCGTCCAGCGAGCTGAGTTCCTTCGATTTTGTGCGAGTTTACAATCGCAACAGGGGCTCTCGTCACAACAAAAGTCACAACGCACCAGTGCTGCTGGTGAATGAACACGTTTGCTTGAAGCATATTGGGATTGTTGTGCATTTCTTGCGTTCTGTCATTTTTTAGAAAAGACTTCTGCGCTTCTCGCTTTGTCGTCAATGTCAATGGTGTTGGCTTACATTAAATTTGAATTTTCCGAACAGGAACTGGTGGAGGAGCAGATCAAGAAGATGTTGTCAGTGCGTTTGCAATGTTTCCGCGTTGTGCCGCGGTGCTGACATTGCCCGTGAAGCCGGATTTTTCCGAGGATGAATGGCTGAAATACGACTCCAGTAAAGCAGCGCAAGTGTCAGGTTTGGTTTGATTGATGGTGTATTCTTTCAGTTTCATTGTCCGTGTGCTTGTTTTTATTTTATTTCCATCACGAATAACGGTTTTTGTCGTTCGATTTTCGAAACCAACAATGAGGCGATGGCTCCCGCGCCGGTTGTCTTTCAAATGGTCATTCAAGCCGGGGTTCCGAATACTCCGAATTGCAGTATTCGCTGCTTTCAGGTCTCGTCTCAAGCCAGCTGCGTTGCGCGGCGTCACTGACTGAATTGTGGCCGCAAGTTCGTTCGTTCATTTCCGTTCAAGCGCAGCCAGTTGCTCTGGTAGCACACAATGCGATATCGTATGACTTTCGGGTGCTTGCGCTGCAAATGCTGGTCTGGGCTGTTTTTGTTTGTTTTTTAATTTAGTTGCTGTCAGTGTTTTGGGGTGATTCCTTCAATTGGAACTAGAAGCAGCAATACCGATACTGCAGCATGACAAAAAACTGTCTTATCTGCTCCTAACTGGAATCGTACGATAACATGTTGAAATTTCTTTTATTTCCTTTATTTCACTTTATTTCTTGCAATTACCGTATTACCTCTATTAAACCCCCCCAAAATTAAACCCCCCCCCCCCAAAAATAAACCCCCACCCCTCGACAAGTTTCCAAATAATCCCCCCCCCAAAATAATCCCCCATGGGGGATTATTGAAACTTGTTTGAAGCACATACCCAGCGAATTCAGTGGCTGGTTGCAGTGAAAATGATGAAATTGTGCTACCAAAGGCCCCAAATGGATGAGTTAATGGTAATTTCATTACAAAAGGCTGTTGTAAAAGGAAATTTCTATGTAGAGTAGAAGTTTCTGCGACTTCCTTCCTGCCATGGAAGGTATTTTTGCCATTTTGCCCACCCCTAAAAATGGTTTCCAAATAACCCCCCCCCCCAAAAAATAAAGCCCCCCCCCCCAAAATAAACCCCCACCCCCAGAAGTCGCTGAAGAAATAAACCCCCATGGGGGTTTATTAGAGGTAATACGGTATATAATCTTTGATCATAATTTTTTTAAGACAGTGGTGGTTTTATATTCACCTTCAAAAACCTTTTATTGTCAGGAGTTTTGGGAGCTTAGTTGTCTGTCTAAGTGGCACAGTGGAATTTCCGCTGCGAAACGCGCGAGACAAGTTCGATGTTTTTCAGTGAATTTTAAGTTAGTTTCCGTTTTTTTGTCCAGAAAAATGGCCTCGATGACTTTGAATTGCCCGTCTTTGGCGTGGACACGCTGCTCTGTATCAAGGAGCTCGATAAGTCCTATTCGACGGACATTAATTCGCAGCTGAATCACTTGCATCTGCGGAACGAGTCGATGACAAAGTCAAATGGTGACAATAAAACACCGGAACGAATCGTTGAAAACACCGCTGTGGACGCAATGAACGTGCCAGAGTGCACAGCATCATTTCCCGTTGCTGGCAACGGCGGTTGGTTTTCTCCGAATCTGAAGAGTTTTCATGGTATATTTTTGACAGGTTTTTCAAAAATATTTCACTTCATACAGGTTTTAAAAGATTGATCGGCCAAAGCATTCTTGTTTTTTTCTCATTCATGAAACCAGTTCTTCTCCAACCGAACAAGATTGAGTGTTCAGTCAAAACTGCACATGTCGTATGGCTGGTGCGAACCATACATTTGCAGTTCGTTTCACACGTTCAGATTGTTCAGTCAAATTCGACCGTGTCGCAAACAAAAGCAATCAAAAAAAACGGCCTGTTTGCAGAAGCGGCCGCAACCGGCGAGACGACACCTCGCATTCGTTCGCCGTATCGCGTCTACGTGAACAATCAGCTGACTGATGGCCACCTAGCGGCGGACGTCAAACGCACACCGTGCGAACGCAACGGCCACTCGGCGGCGAACCCTCCGCAGGCGTGCGCCACGGAGACGCGCGCGAAACGCAAACTGTTTCCGATCGAGCACGACACGAGCGCGCAGCGACGCTACATGAACGCTGACCACGTGCACATTGATGGCGATGATCGACAATTCTTCAATGAGATTCTCCAGGTTGCACCTCTGTTTCTGTAATTCTTGCAACCACACCGTGCCTTGAGATATGCGAATCCCAATCCAAATAACTTCAATGTTTTCAGGACAATCGTGCAGTTGTCGAAGCGCATGCAAGCACGACCACGTCTGATGACGCTGATGTCGATCCGGTTTGCCTTCTCGACAAATCGTCGTGGTCGCCTGCGAAACGCCGTCATGCGCGTCACGGAACGTTCAGCCGGTGAGATTTATTTTACAAAAGAGAGCAGAAATTTTGTTCTCCTGCAATTTTTTACACGTGTTTCTTTTGTTAAATTTGTTGGAAATTGAAGCTACCGTAAAATTGGTGCCTTCTGGTAACCGAAATCGGTGTGGTGGCGTGTCCCCGAATAAAAATCCAATTTCGACTGTTAAAATCGATTTTATTCGCAGACAAGCAACGAACAACGGCGGCAACACCGTGTCATCGTCTGCATCACGCCGATGGGCGTTTCGCAGCGGCAGCAAATCGTACTCACTTGGCAACTTATTCCGGCATCATTTCTCGTTTATGAATGCGGCCGTGCTGCAAGCGATGGCCGCGCGGGCACACAGCGCGCAGGGCGACGTTGAGATGCTGCTGTTGATCTGTGCACTGTATGGCGAGGACTTTGTGCGGTGGGCTGATGAAAACGCGCTGAAAATGGACTGGCGCAAGTATACTGCCTAAATTGCATACTGCTGGTGGTGTTCGATTCGTGTGAGCGTAGACGAGAGTTGCAATTTTGTTTTCAATATGGAATTTCAAGCGACCGTATCTCAGTTTTTTTACAGCCATTTCTCAATGAATGCAAATTCGCCTTATATGTTTGTTTGTTGCTTGTAAAATGTCTCTTCGCAAATGTCTAATTCATTGTTGTCTCATTTTGCGCCTGTATATCTACGCTTGCTCCTCCTCAGGTTAATTTTTCTCGCGTTTTTCTGATAAAACCGGTTGTTGTTTTGTTCGGCATTGTGTTGTTGTTTCAATGGATGTTCTGGCTTTTTTCACTGTTCCTTTTGTTTCCTCTCAAGTGCTTGATTATTTTTTCAATTTCATTCCTTGCTTTGTTGGTGTTCTTTCTCGTGATGAAAAACATTTTGTTACAATCTCAGTAGCTGAGTGATCAATTTGTCAGTGTTACATCAAAGTATGAATAAATTCTTATTGCCAATATGAAGGTTTTTGTGACATTTAGCTGGTTGTCAGTCAGCAGCTTGCCTACATTTCTTGTTCAACGTTATTTTCAAATTGATACAGTTGAACTCTAAATTATGGGGAATCGGCTGATTGGTTGGTGGTCACGTGATGCATGCTTTCTATGCAGAACGACAGGCGACACTCCACCCACAGCAATGCCTGCACAGAAAGCATGCATCACGTGACCACCAACCAATCAGCCGATTCCCCATAATTTAGAGTTCAACTGTAGCTTGTTCCTTTCTGATCTTAGCGTCCCGACTTCAACCAACCCACTTGGCAAGTGCGATGCGTCCAAGCGATCTTCCACTAAATGGCTCGCTCGAGGGCAACAAGCGAACGGACGCGCATTCGTCGGGGCAGGACACGACGACGATGGTTGCCATTGAGACCACTGCCGAGTGGCATGTGTATGACGTCACGTTCGACGGACAGGAGCGATACATTCAGTGCGTCGTTTGCGGTGTTGTTGTTTTACGGTTGGTTGCAACAATTCGTCATCGTTCATTGCAACGTTCCGTCGAGAGCTGCATGGGAGTCATTATGACTGCTTTTTCTGCGAGCTCAATACCGGAATATACCAAGGAGCTCGACGGAAACGCGCACCATCATCGCTCCCCGATTGTTGTGTCGTCGTTGCTTTCAGTTGTTGTTATCTGAACTGGCTAGCAGTGGAAATACGGTTCAATGTTTAGCCCTCTCCCTCGCCGCGAGGTCGACAGCTTCTAGGTCTGTCCTCCAGATCGGAACTCTGCTCCCAACTGATTGCGCCGAGTACGACCTCCTCAATTAATCAATCTGTTTCACGAGATCTGGCATCTTATTTTTTTCTGTCACATTTTGTACGATGATAAATGTGGAAAGTTGAAAGTCTCTTTCGCAACTCGTGGCGAGGGCTCTGGTTCATGTAACGCTCCCTTTTCTCCCTGACCGTCCATCCATCCCTCTTACACGAAACCACCAGGATTCTGAACCCGTTGGAGGACATACACATCAAATGAATTATTTGAAGGAGATGGAAACTGAATTAACGCTGTGAGTCGGTGAACGAAAACATTTTGTCAATGTTGTGAAACAAATTGATTAATTGAATTAGTAATTCTTTCTCGGCAGACCGGAAGTGTACAGCGACCACGTGGCGCGCTTGGCGCAGCAGATTTCGTGGCGTTCATTGATTGGCTCGACGACGACAGGCGGCGACGGAGGCGACGAACAAGACGACTCGCGGTCGGAGAATGACGAGAAACAGAGTGACCACGACGACCGGCTGCCTGGTGAACGCCAATTCATGCACACGACATTTGTCGACACGTCACGTCAGGTCTCATTCATGGAGCAAAAAAACAGTAGTAATGTAGCACGTCACGTTATCTTTGGAACACGTGCTCGTTTATACACGCATTCATACGGAATGACCGAGTAAACATGGCAGCTTTTTTCAGGGTGCAAGGAGCGCGCGAAATTTGTATGAAAGAAAACAGACGTTCAGAAACCAACATGTGTGCCAAATTTGGCGTGTTTTTTTAGACCAATGGATTCTTCGTGTCATTATGTTCATTCTTGCTCCCTTGAACACATGATTAGGAGTTATGTTGGTATTTTTAAAAAAGACAACTCCTAGTCTGCGGCGGATCCCGTTTTGACGGGCTGCCTTATTTATTCGGCCATACTGTACATGACGTGACGTGACGTGCCGGAAATGTACGTCGTGCATGAATTGGCCGTAAGAGAGACTGCTGCTGATGTGCTTTGTGCTGTCTGTGTTGTTAGCTGATTGGTTGGTGACCACACAACCACCGTGATGTATGCATTCCTGTGCAGGATAGACTCCGCCTCCACAGCGATGCCTGCACTGGAGAGCATGCATCACACCTGCACCGGCCAATCAGCTATATGCATATGAAAAAGAAATAAGCATTAGCTGAAGGCGGCTTGATCATAAATGAAGTTGTGTGTGCTCGAGTCACCTTGAGAGATTGAAACAAATTGCACAAAGTAACACTAGTGCAGTTTTTGTTTGTTTGATTTGCGGTTGCCGGTTCACAAACATTGCCACTTGCATGCAGGCAGCAATAAGCATCTCTCAATCGCAGCATTTTAGATTCGAAAAAAATGATGTGCCGTTGTGATTTTGTAGCTTTTCAACGTTTCAACGCCTTTTGAAGTGATTTTGATGGTTTTTCTCCAGGCACGTCCACCGACCTGGATCAACCGCCGAAAAAGAAGAAGAAGGCAACAACGAAATCAACGGTTGATTCGAATGGAATAGAACCGGGTGTTTGGAGTGGCGTTGCAAAACAACTGCAGTTGGTGTTTACCTTTTTTGTTTTCCTTTCTCGGCGTGGCTCACTCGTGGCGCGCGATTTGTTTGAGTAAAAAACCTGTGCAGATTCGCAAAAAGTACAATTATCAAACTGAATAAAATGAACAATGAATAAAAAAACAGGTCAGACCTTATTGTCGACTTTGTTGAACTGCCCCTACTTTTAATTGAACAGCTAGGCAGGTCTAATCACCAATAATCTAGATAACCAGCAATTCAAAAAAATCCGATGTTGCTGAGGTTTTTGTGTGTAACTGTTCTGATGTTCCGTGTATTGCTTTATTGCTGAAATTCTGCAAATTCGTGTTTTTTATTTATAGAATGTCATTAGTGAATCTAAACGTTCTTGGCGACGTGCTGCGCACGAGCACGATGTCATCTGCTGAGGTGGGCATCACTGAACATAACACTGCGTCTCTTGAATGTGCAAATGAGCTACACAAATTATTCACCAAAAAAATACTGGGAGTCGTGGGGTTTCCTCCATCGCTGTTCGAGTAAGCTACCACCATTTAGGCAATGTTTTCAGCGAGAGGGCCAGGCCGAATCTAGAAAAGCGCACGGTTTTGTCGTCATTAAAGGCCTGGACGGGGCTCGATCCCCCGAACACGCAGCGGGCAAGCGAGTGCCACGCGCTAGCACCCAGAGGCCCCGGGGCAAATATTCAGCCAGTTATTCCACGGACTGTGGTTTCGTTGATCGTCCGCGTCAAGTGCAGCCCATGCTCTGTGCAGCCGTACCTGACCGCGACCGAAGTGCTCGTAGCCGGACGCAGCACTGCGGAGCAGCACGACCAAAAAGTCGCCAAAGACACCAAAGCGTATTCGAATCGGTTCGCGTTGGCGTCCAAGAAAATGGTACAGTCGAACTCTAAATTATAGGCAGCTCGTTGAATGGTTGGTGATCACGTGATGCATGCTTGCTGAGGGCGGCTGTCCCGCATTGAAAGCATGCATCACGTGATCATCAACCGATTAGCTGATTGCCTATTATTTAGAGTTCGACTATAGAATGATCATGGAAAGCCTGATGGCAGACGAAAACATTGCGGTGCACCTGCTGATTTTATGTTATGTGCGACTGAAAAACTATTGAAGAATGCAACAAACTTAGTAGAACAAACGGAAGTTTTACCCATCGTTTCTTCTAAAGCAGTAGTAAGATCGTGTGGTGCCCGAAAATCGTACTTTGTGCGAGTACAGCGTCAGCACTGACACATTGTAAAAAGGCGTTCATGAAGCTGTATTAGGTGATGCCGAGCTGTGTTAAAACATAGCTACGCGATCACTATGCTGTTTCATGAATGCCCCCTGAAAGCACTGCAGCGCGATTAACAGGGACTGGAAAGCGCCGCGAAGCAACTGGACAAATGGAAGCAGATGAAACTGCCGACTGAGCCGTCTGCTGGCGACCAGGCGGCGGCGTCCAGTGCGCCGACGACACCGATGATTGACGGCTATCTTGACGAGCTACGCCAGCTGCGTCAGTTGTACCGCGTGCGAAAGATCGGCCAGAAAACGATGGGCGACCTTGGATATGCGCTGTGTGCGTTTTGCGTTTGCTTCGGAAATTCTGCTGTTTTTTTGTGAGTGCCGAATTGATTGCTCACATGACGAAGTTGGTGGGTTTTTTTTTGTTTTATTTGTGTAGCCCTCGCTCGCACCGGTTATTTCGGAAACCGAAGGTACCGAAACCTTTGGTGGCTTAGTGTCAGGGTGAATGGGAATGGCGTCGCCACGATTGCGGCATATTCAGTGTTGAATACAGTGGAGTGGAGCAGAGATTGCTGATAATGCAAGCATTGTCATCATTTGTCCATGTGTGAAAATCAAAAATCAGCCACTCAAGTCACAACAACAACAACAACAAGAACGATAAATCAAAGCAAACATTTCAGACGGAAACAAGTTTGACGCTCGTAACAGCTTTGAAATCCATCGACGTGACCCATCGGCGGCAGACGTACGACAGCAAGAAGCGGGCGCCTTTGGAGCGCTCGCGAGTCAACTGACCGTGCAGGTGCCCAGACACCTTCGGAGGCCGTTTGACATTCGTGCGGATATTGTCGCTGGTACGTTATGCGGGGACTGTTTGCAAAAAATCGGTGGCACGCACGCACCATGTGGAATCGATTTTCTGCGTTTTCGGCAAGTGTCACCCGCACTATCAGTTCGTCAGGTCGTAAGAAACTCGTAGCACTGACTTTCCATGAACTGGTGTGCGCTTATTGGTCACAATGGTGGAAGTTCCGTTTCATTGTTGCGTCGTGCATGCCGTGATGCACGGCATGATGATGTCTGAAAACACGTACGGCTTTTTTTAAAAAAAACGGTAGTTACAGATAATGAAACGCTGCTGATTGGTGAAGCGCAGTCGGACGCAGCACAATCGAGCGGCACGGAAGCACCGCAGCGACTCGGTGACGGCGATTGGCGGGCGCAACTGGCGAGCGCTCAGCAGACGCTCATCGCGCGCGACCTGTTTGCCGTGGTCGGTTGCTGTGGCGGTGTTTGGTGTTGCTGGGGTTGTTCATTGCGGCTATGTCCGAAGCATACTGACTGATAGAACGTTTGCACCTAGTTGACGTTAGCGAGGTTTACACGTGAGGACCATTTGTCGACTGACAACAAATCCAGTACGCTGTTTGGCGATCATCGTGGTTGGCTTCCGAAGCTCCACGTCGCACGTTTTTAGATCCTTTGTGGCGTTACTGATTGCGTCTGGCATGAGAGCGACACAATGCCGTGACAAAGTCGGAACTTTGGTTTTGCTGAAAGTTGCTTGATGTTGTTGTGGTTTGTTGTTTGTTGCTCCCTTTTATCCTTACCCAACGCCCTTGGGGAAAGGCAGTGTCGCAGTTTTTTTATTGTCTACCACATGAACTGCGACGTTGGAAGCAGTTTTTCTGCTGTAGAAGTGGGCGTTGGGCAAGCTGCACTGGATAGCCCATTCGAGCAACAGTGTCACACAATAAATTCACGTAAAATTATAACTTTTGAACTGAACATTTTTTTCGCAATTGCCAGTTGTGTCGCGAAGCTGTGGAGGCGTCTGACACAACGAGCGTGATACAAGATGGCATGCTGTTGGTGCCGCTTCACATCAGCGACTTTCTACTGCGCGTTAGACTGGTCGAGAAGCAGGACAACGCCAAACCTGATGAATGCGACAGCTACAAACGTGACGATACGATCGGTTCCGTGGAAGGTGCAGTATTTTCGGTTTTGTTACAACGTGCAAGCACTGTTTCTTGCGGTTTCGCCTGGTAAGCGTATACCGCGGGCCGCCAGGCTCGTCAGTACGACAAGGCCCCGGTTGCACAGCCCAATCAAACATGATGACCAGCGCAGACGGAGGTTATGTCTGGCTGAAACATCAGCGAAACAGCGGATCACACAAGACAAACCATTGTTGTTCGAATAGTTGATTACAGTCCATCTGAATAAAAAAGCAAGTAGCTGATCGGTTGGTTGCACACAGTTGAGGCATGCATTCTGTGCAGGCATTGTTGTGGGGAGGCGGAGTTTGCACAGAATGCATGCATCACAATAGCCGTGTGTGCAACCATACAATCAGCTATCTGTATTATATATTATCCAGATGGACTTTAGTTGTGCTTGTGAACTACAGGGTGTCCCAGCTAGATGTACAACATTTGTTTTTGTAATTACGCGTGCGTGCGTTGACCAATTTTGATAATTTTTTCAGTGTTTGTAGTAAAGATTTCGGGAATTTGTTTGACACTAAAAACGTTGCAATACGTTTAATATAACCTGAGTTATAAGCATTTGAAAAAATACACACTTTTTCAATTGCCGCCCGCACCGGTGCGCGACTGCCTGGACACTCAGTTTGACCAGCGCTGGGTCGGCCGCGGTGGGCCAATTGCCTGGCCTGCACGTTCGCCTGACATCACAGCGTGCGACTACCTGCTCTGGGGCGCTTAAAGCACCGTGTTTATGAGACCCACCCAGCATCCATCGATGAGCTGATTGTGGCCATCGGTGAAACTGTGGGCGAAATCAGCGACGAAGAGCGCCTGGCAGGTGTTTTGAAATTTGACAATGAATGGATAAACTGATTGAAAGAGATAGCCAGCACATTGAGGACAATTAGACGTTTGATATTTTGGTACTGTGAGTGTTTGATTTGCTTTTTCTGCTCTCCGCTCGTGTCATTTTTGTTCATTTTTTTATAAAAATGACGTATTTTTTAAAACTGCCATAACTTGTGCCATATTTACTGAAACATAAAAATTTTGGTGCCAAACAAATTCCCGAAGTCTTTTTTACAAACGTTGAAAAAATTATCAACATATGTCAACGCACGCGCGCATACTTCAAAAAACAAATGTTGTACATCTAGCTGGGACACCCTGTAGATTACGATGTGAATAAAGCTGTTTTGGAAAAGTCTATGCGATGAGTGGCGATACGTAGTCCACTGGATTGTTGCTTTTGCTCTTCTGAAACATTGTGTGTGGTTTTCTGAGAAACACGCAAACACACTGGCACAGTCGAGTTGCGCCGTCACACATGCCGTTGTGTTCGATTGTCACTGTGCAACCAAACCACGTCTGGTGTAAATGTAAATTAAGCAGCGCAGTGCGACAATGTGCATGCTGCAGGATCATCACCTTTTTTCCTGACATTTGTTTACGAAAAGCATTTCCCCAATAAAAACGTAGCCGCGTGCAAGTTCGGTCACATTGCAAAACCAAACTTAAAACCGCAGCCCTGTGCACGTTGTATCTGCGTACGTTGTTTCTCTCGACCGACGTTTACCGCAACGACATTCACCCGTTGCCGCTGGTGACCGTGCCGTTTTCGTCCGCTTACAATCGGCAGACTCGATTCGCTGGACCGGCCGCAAAATCGAGAGCCTCGGTCCGTGTTGTCCTGTTGTTGTTGTTGTCGTTGTTTGACTGGCTAGCATTATTATTCATACCGCAGTTGAACTAGGTAATCAGTGGATTGGCTGCTTTTGAGTTGCTTTATCGCATGGGAGGCGAGATTCATACGCCAGAATGAACAAATTGCCGGATCGGTCATTTCATTCCGACGGCTAACCGAGCCGTTTTCTGGTTTGTTTCAGACGCAGCGCGCCAGTGCGCAGTTGCAGCGTCAGTCGATTCTGTCACGTTTACAAGCGATGGCACGTCACACGATCACGTGCCGGCGAGCGACGGCCGCGCTGAAGCAGCTCGCACAGCAGCACACCGCTGATCCTGTGGTATTTGCTTGGGCTGGCTTTTCATGCGGCGACGCAATGCGTTCGTTGATGGAGGGATTTCAACGTTGATCAAAGGTTGATGCGTTGGGTCTCCGAATTGCATGCTGTTCATATAGTTTTATCGGAGTTTCCTGCTTTTTCGCGAAATAAAATGGATGGATGGATGGAAGGTATTTTAGTTTTCTTATACTTATATGATTCTTATACTCTAGGACTAGTTTTCTGGCTCATCCTTCTTCCATCCTCATTCTCTTTTTACTCAATATGGCTATTTCACCAATGTGGAAGTAATGAAAATAATCCCTATCCATGCGTGCATTGCGTCGCAGTATCTTTATGAAATGTGATTGGTCTGAACGACGTTGTTTGTCCATAAGGCTCTCTCTCTGTGCAGTTTTCTGTGAACTGAAGGAAACTTTGCGGTTTTGCTATTCGTGTTTTTGTTTATATTCTAAACAAATTCCAGCTTCAATGGTCGTTCGTGCGCACCGAAATCAGCCAATCAGTGGTCTCGGTGTTACTGAGCACCCATCACTACGAACGTGCCGGACGGTAGGCGGGTCCTAAAAGATGAACACTGAATTTTGTTCTCTAAACTGGTTTAGAGACAATCAATTTTGGACTGCGCGGCAAGGCAGACGTACTCTAAACAACGCACCGCACCACACATCCATAGGTCGCAGAGCACTAAATGTTGCTCCCCCCATATCAACAAACGATTTCGGTTTTCCCACCAGGACGAAACTTCTGCTCGAGCTGTCTGCCGAACGCATTCGGGTGACCGCGAATGACGGATGGGCGTGCGACTACGGCACCGACACTGGGCATCTGAAAGTGCTGCTTTGCACCATGGTTTGTGCAGTTCGTTGATTTTGTTGTTTTCATTCTTTTTATGGCGTTCATGCCAGACGCGCAACGCCACATATCGTTTAGTGTCTGCCTGTGTTTGTTTCGTACTACGGCATCGAACGAATTCTGAATGTCCTGTGGCGAAAACTATAACGTGCACGGTTTTCAAAGCCGTATATCGTTGTCTGAAATGTATCCTCTCACAGACAAATTGGTTCTGTCACAGTTCTGGCAGTACAATTACTGCAATCATTCAATTTTGCCAGTGTCAGCTGGGCAATCAAAGTCAGGTAAATTTGACTGTGCGCACAGATCGCGCGCCATCAACTGTTGTGCGTCGAGAAGCTGGCGTCACTGTGCGGCTGGCACGTGCTGCAGTGTTCGCCATGCGCTGTCGCCAGTTTTCAGTCGCACGTCGACGTTGCACCGACGCTGCTCGTCTGCAACAAGCAACGTACCGTGTACGCGCTTTCGTGTGGTTTGGGGGCGTCACGGAAGTGGAACACTACTGGTCACACAGCTGTGTGCAAACTGCAACCCCGCGGTTTGCACAGCAGTGCCTGATATGACACGATCTTGGTAGTTTTTGTATTAGCACGGAAAAACGTCAGCCATTCAGTGAAAGGCAGGCCATCCAAACTCCATTTTATTGATTATTTGGTTTGTTCTATTTTTTGTATCTGTGATCCATGGTGAATAATATTTGTAAATCTATGGTTGTGTTCTAGTCATGGTCTATTTTTGTCGGATCACTTGAGAGCTTCCTGAAGTTTTCCCCAGCACTTCATTTTAGTTGGTCTCCCACTTCCACAGTTTGGGCGTTTTAGGTGAAGGATTAACTGGATTTTCACATTGAAATACAGTAGTATCAAAAGCAACAGTTTTCATGGCGAAATTGTGCGCTATTCAATCAACTAAATTCAGCAAAACCACCAACCTTTTTTCTTTAGTTCGATTCGAATACAATTACGCCACACGGCACGTCCATCGTTTGAGCTGATTCGACCGCAGCGGCACTCCGACGGTGAAACAGAGAGCGCCAGTTCAGCCGATCAAGTTGAAACACTGCACTATGGGCGAATGCCCGGCAGCACACTGCTGGAGCGATGTGAAAAGCTGCTTTGTGCGTTTGGGGCGCAAATGAAATGATATCGTTGCTGATTGATTGATTTACTGATGTTGGTTGATCTGTTGACCGTTGTATGAATCGTGCTCAGGCTGTGTCCTGCTATGTGACAGCTTTGATTCATTGTTTTGCTTTCCTGTTTTGTGATAAGCATCGGTTTTACTCTTTCTCTTGGCTGTTTTTATTTTTCTCTATTCGCCGTCGTCTTATTTCGAGTGATAGGGTTTAGGGTTGTTGTGGAAGAGATAGAATAAAACGAAGTTGAAGCCCATCGTTTTTGTTTGATTCGGGAGTTCTTCGATGCTTGTTTTCCAGCAGCGCATTCATGCCATTCAGCATTTGTGTGCTTATTTCAACTGGTCACATTAACTTTCTCACTTTTACAAATCCACCGGTGCATGGGTGGGTGCAACCAACCAGTCAGCTAGTTGTAAGACTTATCAACATTGACTGCAGTCCATTTACTTGCCGGCTGTGGTGAACGCCGAGAAAAAGCCATCAAGAGCAGCGATCGATGAGGAAAATGGGTCGGAAACGTTCGTTGTCAAATTCGCTGGACGAGAGCGCACCGGAGACGGTCGGTGCGCACAAGACCAGCACGCCCGTGCGAGCCAGCCAGTCGCCGACGGCGGTGTCACACAGAAAGGCGTCGTCGTCGTCCACTCCCGGGAAAAGCGCGGCTGACTTCGACGTGGCGCAACGCGATCTGACGGCGGCGTTGCAGCGGATCACAGCGGATTCGTGCTCGCACGACCATTTGCGACAGTTGCTGGCGAGCATCGGCCAGTGGCAAACGAGCAGAGCGCGCACGCCACAGTGGGCCGTTCAACCACCAGCCGTCGATGCGCAAACGGTGGCGGCACTGTTGATGAATTATCAGGTCACCGGGGCTCTGGCTATTGTGCGCCCGCTGAGGCTGAGTTGTTGTTGTGTTGTTGTTGGGATTTTAGACGAGGTTTTTCGCCAGCGCTAACCCAGCGAGTCGTACAGAACGCCATCGACTGGGGCGCCCATCGAGTTTTCTTTGTCCTTGGGTGCCTATACACCCGTCGGCGGGGTTCGATGCCCCCGAACGCACAGACAACAGTCTAACGCGCCACCAACCAGGCTACGAGGAAGGGTGCACGGTCACGCTGTTCAATGGGTATGACCTATTTTTTTAAACGTGTCCCACTGAAATGACGTCATGTGCCGCCAAACATGCGCTTGCCGTTCACTGCAAACCAGACTTTCCGTTTAGCCGATTTCTTCCCGTAAACAAATGGTGAATGTTGAATCAGTCACACCAAACTGACATTTTAGTGCCTGTAGTTTGGAAAACGGGCGTTTTTGAAGCAAATGACGTCATTTTTGTCCGGACACGTTTGAATAAATCGACAATATTCAAAATTGCCCTTCCTTCAGACCACATTCACTGATTCGCGCAGGCGTCGCTTTCAACGTCGGATCAACAGATTCTCCGCGTGCTCCAATTCCTCGAGTCGCAGCCGTCTTGCGCCGCCCAGCTGCGTCGTCTGTCGCCGATCGTCTGGTCGCACGTTGCCCGACGCAAATACTCGGACTTGATGGCGCTCGGTTGGTCGGCGGATCACGTGAATCATTCGGCTGATATTTTTTTTGTCATACCTTGATGCCGTGAACACGCCCACGCCACAATTGGAGCATGTTGAAAAATGATTGGATCAATTTGGAAAGAATTCAATTAGAGAGGATTGTGAACGGACACATGATGGATTATGGGTATCTGGATTTTTTGGCTCTGCAACTTTGACGCATAAGCGGCAACTCGAAATTGTTTTTTTAAAGGGACCCCTAGATCCGACAGGACAGAGGGTGCAAAAGAAACCGCAGAACCCAAAAAATACTTAGGTGATCCCCAGTGAATAGCTGAGTTGCTGAAGTGTTCATCTCGGTTTCGCCCACAACTCCATCAAGTCACTTTATGCCGTTCGCTCGCAGGCACTAGTCTGTTCAACGGTGCCTCAGTCAACACGGACGTTTTGTGCACGCTGGTCGACGAACAGAAACTGTGGTACACGCTGATTGGCGTGCCGCTGCAGTTGCGTCTCGACACTCCGCCCACCGTCGACTGGTTCGTTCGTGCGAACGGCGCTCACTATGACCCGAGGTACGGCACAATAAAAATACTGTACCCGCTGACGGTATCTCATTCATTCATTCATTTTATTTCGCAAGAATGCGGGATGCTCCGCTAAAACTGTTAAGACAGCATGAGATACGGAGACCCATAATCTATTGTGTTTTGGTCTCGACACGATTCGGCAAGTCGTGTTTCAGGCCGTCAAAAGCGAATCTTGCAGCAATTGACTTTTTTGATTTGATTGATTGATTGATTTTATTTTGACACTTTGTAACTTGTCAGGCATATGCGCAAGGAAAACCGGTCTCCCAGATAAATGAACACAGCCGATTAGTTAACTTTACAGTACATAGCACAGTCACATTTACTAGAGGGACTTCACCAGAAAGATCGCATCGAGACCAAGAATACGATGAATACTGTGCTCAATGTGCCCACAATTTATGGCATTTCACGACACCACAACCATCATTGGCAGATTTCTGCTGCCCCTCTTTGCGGACATTACGCGCGAGGAAGTCGACGAGTTGGACTGTCGTCTGTTCGTACAGAAGAACTGTCTGGCGTTTTTGTTTGCGTCGCTTGCATTCTACGATGACCATCTGAGGTGAAGTTTCGTTGGCTCCACTGCTGGCGAATTGTTGGGTGAAATAAATCGGCTCTCCTGCGCTGTGTATTCTGGTTTGGATAGAAAACCGTGCTGGACATTGCGTATACTGGATAATGAGCCAAGAAATATTGACAGTGTGACCGTAAAACAAGCGCATTGCTTTCATCGACCTTGTCAGCACGACGAATTCCAGTTTCATGCAACATGTTTCTGTTGCTCGTATGGTGAACAGAAACTGAATTGCCCTTTTTATCCGATTTCAGGGCGTTCGCCTACCTCGGCCTCAGCCGCTTCCTTGGTCAACTGAAATCGCTGAGCGCAAACGTGCCCTCTGCCGCTGAACGCTTCCCGGAGAAATCGCAGATCGTCTACTTATTGACCTCGCTGAAAAATTCCATCACTGTGCCCAATCAGCGGTTGCCGTGCGGTTCGTTTGACGTGTTCAGTTTTTTTGGTTTGTAGTGAATTGCCACTGCCCGGTCGTGTTGCGACGGTTTAGCGTCCGATGACGTGCACCTTCACTGCACCGTCGTTTCGACGCTGTTGCATTGCATGCCGCTTATTTCCACCAGTGAGAAAATTGCCCGAAAATCGCTCTTTATTCATGTGGTGACCACGCCAGTTGGTGGTTAGAAGTTATTAACTTCTCGACATGGTTGATCACTGAAGGATTTTTGTGCAGCCAATTAGAACTATCATCTGTTTTGACACTAAAAAAACACGAATTCACCACAACACAGGATTGATTAATGCTTCAATCACACATAAACGTGTGCTGTGATCTGTGTGTACAATCGAACTCTAAATTATGGCTAATCAGCTGATTGGGTGGTGATCGTGATGCATGCTCTCTGTGCAACCAAACTCCGCCCCACAGAAAATTTTGCACAGAAAGCATGCGTCACGTGATCACCACCGACTACGCTGATTGCCTATAATTCAGAGTTCGACTGTGCGCATGTATTTTCTTCAGTGATCACGCATTTCGCGGCGCGTCTCTCGAAAGCGCTGCTGCACCCGGAGGACGGCGTCTACACGTTGCTCAATCAATATCTACTGCTGAAGCCGGCCATGCAGTTGGACGTGGTGCCGGAGTTCTATAAGATGTTTCAGTCGGCCGAATCGGACGCGCACGAGCGCCAACGAGAGTGGCTGTTGCAGTTGATCGCCGATGGACTGCGCACGCCCGACGACTATCGGCTGCTCCGCAAATGGTATAGCACGACTGTTTGAACCGGTCACTTTTGTCGCAGAGTACAGACACAGCGAAACTGTGTAAATCCGGGCAAGAAGCACGAGTGTTTTGTCGGGTTTGGCTGGAATCCAAACAGTCGACGTTCGTGGCCATGGCCACATATGTTTTCTGGCAAACTGCGATGCCGTTCTTTGTTCTTCGTTTGCAAACTCTGTATTCTCCGAAAAAGTGGCAGCTTTAAATAAGCATGCTGTACGAGCTGTGCAGTGAAGTAGACACCCGGTGCAACGGTTCGCTTGCCTTGCCCCCCCCCCCGTGTGGTGTGTGCACGATGCAAGGTGCGCACCACGCCACGGTACACCACACCGTCGCTTGGTGTAACTGTGAACGGCACCGGTGTGTTGGTGTGCGCAATCTACACGATCCTATTCTGAGTGTCCACATTGTTCTCCTATATTCGAGTCCAGTCTCTCTCAGCGATGCCATCGCTCACCAACACGAGAACAGAGGCGCGATGTGACCGTGAACGAAATGGTGTGCTGTGTCTGTGTGTTTGCAGTTTCGGCGTGAAACTGCTGCAGTCGCACTACACGAGCTCGATCGCGACCGAGCGTTCGCGTGCGCTGAGCGTGCGCTGTCTGCGCGCGGCCGTGCGTGTCGCTGCGATCGACGTCTGCACGAACGACGCGCTGCTCGCCTGGCTGACGTCCGTCGTCGTCGTGACGCCCGGCCGCAGTGACGCGGAGCGCGACGCGTTGCTGGACGTTGCGATCAGCGCCGCCACGCACATTGCTGGTCGCTTGATTATTGCTGTGTTTTCTGTTGATAAACGGTTCTTGCTCGCCACCCTCACCGACTGCCTGCAGAAAGCCAATGATCCGAACCTTGAAGTATCGTAAGCTCCGGTGCAGTGGTGTTAGATCGGCTGCTGAACACTTCAGCGAGCCTGCGAACTCAGCACGAGAGGGGGGGGGGGGGGGGGTCGGGATGGGTGCTGAACTGCACTCTTGACCTGATGCCTGCTTTGCGCACCGACCAGCAGGCAGCATCAGGTGCCTTGTTTTGTTGTTGTCTATCGACGTCATTTTGCCGCGATTGGTGTTTGTATATATCACGTTCCAGCGCACCACGTTGCTTCTTAATGGCCTTGTCCAAAATGCAACCTTCTCAGGTCGTTCCACCGCGAGTGATTCAACACCGACGAGCGCCCAGCAAGCAGCTAGCGGCGAGCAGCCCGACTGCACCGGCGCGTCGTCATCAGCGGTCTGTCTGCGCATCTCGGCGCGTTTGATGCTGCAACAGATGAACGGTGTGCTTGATGATCAGCAATCGAAACGGACACACGACGGTGGTCAGACGAACGTGCGCCGACGTCAGCAGACCATCGCGGAACGGTGGAAATGAAAAAACACAAGTGCGAAAAGAACATATGAGAAAATTGTCTCGGAAAACGGCATATTTCAGTTCCAGTCAGTCATTTCATTTCTAGCGTCATGTTTTTGTGTTTCTTTCAATTTTTTTTCTGTCGTTTTGTAAAGTTTCTGAAATTCGACGAATTTAGTTGCATGTGGTTGAGCAATTGTGATGTTTGTGCGTGAAAAGCTTTTTGGACTTGGGTTGTCACGCATTGACCGTGCATTGTGGTTTACCATGAGTGTTTCTGATGTTGTTGATTAATCGTTTAATCATTACTCTAAGT